>PITA01018535.1:0-40083 GCA_004023965.1 Spilogale gracilis
TCAAGCTGAAACAGGCAGAGAGTGTGGATACAGGAAGTTTCAGGTCCCACTATAGAGAATTCAAAGCTTATACTTTTCAGCCAGAATCTGGGGATACCATTCTGTCCAACATCAGATATTAGTCTTTCACTAATTTCTTTTCAGTACTTTTTTGTGCAAGGTATTTGCTCACAGCTTCCATAACAACCTCATTAATCTGCTCTTAACTTTATGTTCCAGATTAGGAAACTGAGGCTCAGAGAAGTTAAGTAACATATTCAGCCATGACAAAGCCTGTTGTCTGATTGATCTCCTCAGGAGACTTCACAGACTCCACAACTCAGGGTAAGTGATTTATTACAAAGCATTTCCAGGAAAACATCAGCATCTACCTGAGTAGGGAAGTGAGACATCAGGGCAAATATTTCCCATGAAGGGCATCCTGGAAATAACATGGGTCACCCTTCAGAAATGTCACTGTAGGGGGAAGCAACTGGGGTGTTTCTATCAGTCCTTGGTTAAGGGCTGCCCTGGGGTATATAAATTCCCAAACACTCTCGGGCTTTCTGAAGAAACAGGCAAAGGGGAAACAGGAACCTGAGGGTCTCCCTATCTCTGCTGAGAAAATGCAAGTACTGGTTCCTGCTTATTTTAGGAGGTGTTGTGCTGTCCTGTCAAGACCCCACCCCCCTTTCAGGATCAAAATTCTCATTCTCCAGCTGCAATGCTGCCTAGGAATTGCCCTTGACCAGAGCAGCCTTGCCCAAAGTTCCACTCCCTGCTACAAGCAGCTGCATCTAATCACTGGTCAGTGTGGGGGCACAAAGCCTGGAACTTTGTGGTCCATTCAAAAGAACTATGCTTGCTCTAGAATTCCCTGAAGCAGTGGGGTGGGGGGAAGAGACAGTCTTCTTCTGACCAATCCTGCGTCCCTTACTCTCTTACAGGTATGGTTCCAAAGCTCTCTTCAGTGACCCTCTGGTTTATAGTCCCTGCCTCAGAGTCTGTTGAGCAAGCAAACTTGGGTCAGGAGAGAAAGCACCCCAGAAGCCACTCTGGTAAAAAATAACACAGGAACCTGAAGGGCTGTTGGAGCGGGTGCACTCCCTGCCTTGGCCACACTGGTGCATGATGGAAGCAGTAAAAATTTACCCTAAAATGCTAAAAGGCAAGACCTGGCATACTGCCTCATTTTGTTGAGTCAAATTTAATTAAGCTCTGGATTCACCCAAGTGGTTGGACATATTTTCAAACGTATTCACTTTTTGAGAATCTGTCCCTAGGATTGCATAAAATATGTGGAAAAGCACATAAAAGTATCACTTGCATTCTCTACCTCATGCATCAACGTTCTGAGGAGTGGAATTTGCAAGGGTGATGATTCAGAGTAAAGGACAGAAGGACAAGGGTTATTGGGGCACAGGATCAATAACTCTTCTTAAAAGTTATAGCTCGTGAAGGACCACCAAGCCCTACATAAATCAAGCTTCGTAACTGGCCCATGGCCCTGACTGCTCACCTGTCAAGGATGAACACACCCTCCTCACTGGTAAATAGCAGCAAGTGGGCCATTCTGCATAGTTGTTGAAATTTCTCCCTTTGCCTTCCAAAGATACTATTGTCCTGTGACCCCTCTTCCCCTCTTTTTCCTTTCCTCCCACCCACTACTGCTTCCCCCAACCACAAGCTCCACCACAGGTGGGTGGTTTCCCTTCACCCTCCCTGGACTCTATCTGCAGCTCTATTCACTCACCCCTAATGACTCTGTTCAGACTTTTCTCTTGGCCAGAAATGGCCTGCAATTCCTTCTCCATTTGTTGAGATCCTATCCCACCTCTCTAGCTTCAAGGCAAACTCCCTATCTTCCAAGAAGCCTTGGAGGACTGCTTTAATGCTGACAGACCACTCCCTTCCTTGACCCTCAAACACACTCACAGTCATAGCATGACTTCTGGTGAAAATAATTCACCTGTTGTCATTTTTATACTGCTGCTTTACCTCCCAAATGGTCTGTCAGCCAAGATCTGAATAAAAAACCTTCTGAATCTTCACAGTGAAGAATATGGGGAGAAAGAGGATGTACCCCCCCAAAATTATAAATTATATTAAAGTTAAGAGCCAAGAATGCTTCCTAGTTCTAGCACTCCTTAGAATACCAATTACAAGCTATGGGCTCAATGTGTCCATTGTTTTCCTCCATGTTTAATTTTCAATACTGATTGAGCTACATTTTATTCTGAGAAAGATAAACAGGCTTTTTCCCATGCTCTTCCTCTGTATTTACTGCCAAATCCTGTCCCAAGATGAGATATACTACCTTGCATCAAATCCCCCCATTGCAATGTCTCTATTTATTCTGAGAGGCAGATCCAAGTGGGTGGACATTATGGTCCTCCAGGCACCAGCCATGGGAGTATGCACATGGGCTTGGATGCACCAGACCCAGAGGAATTAAAGAGAAAGGATACAGGTCTGGCCACAAGAAGGGATAATGGGCCCTGCCGTGCTGAGAGACAACAGAGGTATCTAGCAAGAATGAGAAGTTTGGAGAGAGAAGGATGAGTAAGAGTGCTCAATAGTGAAGGCTGACAGGAGAACCATTTCTTGCCATCTGGGAAACACAGGAGAAAAGAGCAGCAAAGGGAAATGATGCTTCCTTATGTGTCAATGCCAAGGTGGTTTTTGAAAGTCAGAAAGACCTGGGTTCAGATCCTGGTTCTGCACATCCAGGGGGAGAACCCTGAGATCACTTCATCCCTCCGAGTTCCTTATCTGTAAGAAGATAAAAATACTACCTAACTCAGAGTTACGATTAAAATGCAAATGGTTATCTATCCACCAAGGCTCATGCTCCCTGCGCAGAATATGCAGCTGTACTGTGAGCACTGCTCGCCCAAGGACCATGTTTCCCAGACTTCTCTACACCTAGATAGGATCATATGCCCAAGTTCTGGTCCACAGCAACCTCCTTAGAGTCCTCCACCCTCCTACACACAGCCTCCTGATGTACAGGATCTAGCAAATGGCTTTAAAGAGCATCAGCTCCCAGACCAGAAAACAAAGGACACCCAGTCTCTCACCCATTTTTAGGAGGAGGTCTGTCAATCAAATTCCCATACTCAACTCATGAATTTGAAAGAAATATACTACTTTATTAAACCACCGAGATTTCATTCTTTGCCTATTAGAGAAGCTAATCTTAAATTAGCCAAAACAAGGATTACATGTTTTATCTCAAGCAGTAAGCACCATGCTTGACAGAGTAAGCACACAATATATATGGTTGCTCTTCTTTTTACTACCCTTAACTCTGTACAGCACTTTACACCTTCTAGGAAGTTCCTATATTGAACAGACTAATTCAATTTGTGTTGCTGAGCATTGAAGAGAATAAAAAGTTAACAAATAAAATGCAGAGACTCCATTCTTCAGGGATTCATATGCCAGTGGTGTAACTAGATCTGTAATGTAAGTAATAATATTGCAAGACAAATTTTATTAAATGTTTTAAGAGAGGCTCAAGGTGCAATGAGAAAGGGGAGATTAATTTTACCTGAAGAAGTTGAAATGTTCCTGAAGGAAGGAAGATATGAATGGGGCCTTGAGGCACAATTTACTTTGGCAGGTAGACATTGGCCAAGGGGCTCCTGGAAGAAAGGAAATTATAGATAATGGGCAGCAATAAAAGGTCTCAGTGTACATTTCCAAACCACTTCCTCTTTTCTCTCGTGTGATGGAAGGGTGGCAAGAGAGAATAAGCTTTGTCAAGGTGTGATGTGGGTGAAGCAGGTGGTGCTGTGGGACAGAGTAGGAATTAGGGACATAGATCACTTGGGAGAAGGGCCACAAATGTCACACTCAGGAGTCCTGACTTAACTCTTTTAGTAACAAAGTACATTACTCACACTTCTGACTGGAAAACACAGAAACCCAAATGGCATAAACTTAAACAAACAGGGATTTACAGACACTGCTCATAATGCAGTTATTAGAAGGGCTAGAGCTGGTCCTTAAGGACAAATAGAACCAGGGACCTGAGCACTAGTGATCACAGGTAGTACCTCTATACCTCACCCCTATTCACTCTCCTAATCCTGTTTTGTATAAACTTCTGTTTCCTGCTATCTGAAATTACCTCACGGACTGACTTGCCCAACCTCCTAGGATATAAGCTTCCCAATGACAAGGTCACTTATTTTTATTTATCAAACATCAAAGCTTCTAGCATGGTCCCTTACATATGTGACATGCAGCAGGCACTCAGTGATTATTTGCTGAAAGAATGATGCAAATGGGTCAGAGATTTTAAGATATTCTGTTTACACATATATGAATATTTAATTTCTCTGACTGCTCCAATTCACCACATAAATTCATACTTTTACAGTAAAATTTGAATGGCTCAGTATCTCTGTGATTAATGTCCTTAAGAGTCACCAATAGCTGTGAATGTTTGGTTCCGCAAAGCTGAAGGTCAGAAAGTAGATGCTCGTGAATGAACTACCTTGTGGTACCACAGGGCGGTAGACCAGCTGACCTGTGCTGAGATGTTCTAACAATTCTAAGAGGCTTCTTTGAAAGGCCTGCAATTTCTGTCTCAGAAACTCATATACCTTGGACCTAACTCTATCCTTTAAGACTGAGGAGCATACACAGGCTTTATGACACATAAAGGGTCACAGTGATATTTTTTAGACTTCATCCTGTTCTATGAATAGAGGTCACTATGAACCTTGTCTAAGCAGTCTATAACTGCACCTAAGTAAGAAACAATCCCCTCATACACCTTAGCCAGATTCTGAAACTGTTCTATCCTCTCTCTTTTCAGAGGTCCTGACAGGTCCTTTGGTTTTGCCAGAGCAGAGATAGTTTGAACATACCGGAGAACTCCACATTTGTTCTCCCTGTTTTCACATAATGAGATGATCACAGCCTTATTTTGAGTCTTTTTGTCTGCAATAGCCTTCCCTATTTTTACTACCATTTGACAAGAAATAAAGGAAAAAAGAAAAGAAAAACAGCCAAAGTTATTTCAGGATCAAGACAAAACATTATCACACAATGCTCTGGGTAGGTTGATTTTTTTTTTTTTAAGCCACTCTACCCAACCCCCAACACCTATATTTGCCCTATATTTTCACCTTGATCTGCTGAATACTTTATTTGTATATTGCTCTGAAAATAAACAAGGTATCACAGTATACTTTTTTTCTTTCCATTTTTTTATAGTTTGATACACATTTTTGTTAAAATTATTAAATACCACCAGAAGTCATAAAACAACATAGGATTAGTGGTATGTGACATACCAATACATCACACTTTGGCCATCTTAAGAACTTCTATTTGATGAAAACCAACAAACGAAAAGAGGTAAACAGCAGAAGCAGGAACATTCACCAATTTTCTTGGCAGCCAGAATGGCTTTTCTTGGGAAGGTAGAGAATCTTATCTGCAAATTATTTCCATTTGATGCAGTCACTTACTTTAGTCACAAATCTTTCACATCAATTCAAAAATGTCTTTCACTGTGTGCCAACATGAAATAGTGGTGAGACACTAGTGGTACAAGCAAATTATTGAGGTTCACCTCACTACTTCTGCTCTCAGGCCTAAGCTCAGTCAGTATTACAGAGATGAGTTTGTGCCAGCTCATATCTGAATCCCCACCGAGGACCAGTGATGTTTATTTACCAGGTGGTAATTAAGACATAATTTCCATTTGTAGCTATCACCAACATAAGGCTCAGATTTACCATTTATCTAAAATCTTTAGTGATCAGCAACAAAGTACAAAGATTTATGCTAGGGACTGGAGGACATGGGAAAAATTAGTTTTCTGTCTTCTAGGGAATGACTGACAAGCAGGAGGAAGAGAAAGGGGCATTAATATGCTAAGACAAAAGTGCCCTGGGCCAAAAGCAAGAGCTGTGGACAGAGGGGGTTTAAATCCCTCCCTCAATGTATGATTCAGCCACTACTGCAATAATATATCCTTGTAACAAGAGCTTCCAACATTTAACTTTTTTTTTTCATTCTGTAGGACACCTGGGCTTTAGCTGATCTAGAATATGTTCCTCCTGAAAATCCTGTAATCATCTCTAGACTGTGCATTGAATTCGGGTCTTCTCCATTTCTCTCTCACCTCCTTGAACCAGTGACTCTCCAAAACATGTCCTTATTACACAATGGAGACACAGGACCCTTGGTTTTGGCCCTATCAGCCTTATATATTCTACTCATAATGGAATCAAGTTTTCAAGAGACCATTTACGGAGACTGTAATTTCCACATGTCAAGAATGATATGCATGTGAAAGCAAAACCCGCCCCAGCCCTATCCTCTTTCCCTTTTACTACAATCACTGTGACAACAGCTTGTCTTCAGGACTTTTGTTAGTATTCTAAGCTTGATGACCTTGCAGTGATGCATTGTGTTTCTCAGAGCTCCTTAAGTTTGCTCTGGATCTTACCTTAGGACAGGGTAGATAAAATAAAACCATTCTGAGCAAAGTATTACAAACTCTGGGATGTTGAAGTCTGTGGCTAATAAGAGGAAGCGCCTTAAGGGGGAAGAATAGACCAAGAATATTGTACTGAGCTGCGATGTTAGGGAGGCACACAGTTAGAAAAAAAATTCACTATGATGAATAATGCTTAAGTCTTCTTGGGAGTAAGGACTGATGTTAAACTTTAAGTTGCCTCTATTGTACTGCGCAGTAATTTTTCCCTTCAAATACTGTGAGCTGCAAGTAAAGTCTGCATCACACAACAGTCTTCTATAACTGAACTTGGAGGAAATGAAAGAATAAAGATTCCCGGCAGCACAGAGCAAAGTAGTCATAGACACAGGAACTGTAATATCCAAGTCAGGTTGAAGAGGTGAAAAATTTAGCAGCTGAAAGAAATCACAGTGAGAGGTAGAACAGTAGAAACACAAGCCTCCCAAAGAATTCTTAGATTCTGAACTGTCTGTGAACTTCCATCATTCTTAGTTTCCCTTTGGGAACCCCTCTTCTCCGAATTAGTAGGGCTACAAACACATGGCCCTTCTTTTCTCACTCAATGGAGGAGGGGCCTGCAACACAAAATGCTCAGTAAAGAGCCCTCTACCCTCTTGAACACAAAACAGGTGAAGGTTGGACACCCAGTTCAATCAGAGTCCTAGGGAATGGGGAAGGAGTTAGGACAGATGCTGGAGTAAGAGGGTCTCTTTTCTGCAGCAAGTACTTCAGTAAAAACTAAGGACCATATAAGCCCAAATCTGCTCTTGGACATCTTTTCTATCACATAAAAATAGCATGCCTGAGAATGAAGCCAGTTCAAGAAAAAGCAAGCACAGAGGGTGGAGAATGAGAGTCCTGGTGCCTCCTTCATGCCCATAGATCCAGCCATAACTAAAGCCCCTTCTGTTGCGCCAGCGGGACGGGAAACTAAGGAGGTCATAAAATGGCGACCAATCCGTCACCTTGGGACTTTCCATTCTCAGAATGCTGCGTCACATCACAATGTATAAAGCCACCCCCCCCCCCCGCCCCAGCTTCTGCATCTGAAAAGACCGCCAAAACCAGAACTTAGGAGGGGAACTGAAAGCTGAACCCCACCTTCGTTGCCTAGAAACTCCCGCCAAAAATCTCCCAAAAGCCACACCCCCACTCCAAATGATAAAAGCACGGCCAACCCCATCACAGGACTTCGCTGGCCCTTCTTTCTGCCAGACCAGGGAACCTCCCCCGAGAACACCTCCATTAAAACCTACTTAAATCACTTACTGCGCCTGGTTCTCTCCTTTACTCGTTCTCTCTGCCACTCATCCTCACCGACAGGGAAAACCTTACATAACCTGGGGTGTGTAGACCCAGACTCCAGAAACAGTCCTGCCCCAACCAAAAAAGTGTGTCCTCATACCCTGAGTTCATCTCCATACCAATTTACCCAGTCTACTCTTCACAGCAGAAATCAACAAATTTTTTCTATAAAGGGTGCAGTAGTCAATATTTTAGGCTTTGTGAGCGGGAAGGTCTCTGTTGCAACTACTCAACTCTATTGTTGTGGTATAGAAATAGCTATGGATGGTATATAAATAAATGAGCAGAACTAGGTTCCAATAAAGTTCTATTTTTAAAAATAAGTTGGCAGTTCAGATTTCCTGCTTATATTGGAGTTAACTGGCCCCTGCTCTATAGAAATCTTAAATGGTAAATTTCAGACATGGCACTGAATTTGCACTTCAAAAAATTCTCTAAGGAAGACATTTTATAGGGGTGGCTCTAAAGCCATTGATATGGTTAAAAAGGGATTTGGGATGAGGGGGTTGTTGTTTTATTTTTTAATTCAATGGCTGACTAATAATATGGATGATCTAACAGATTCTGTACCCATCATACAATGTTTCCTCTTATCCACTCTATCTGTGAAGTCCAACATATATGAAACAGACAAAGAGTTCATAAAACTTAGCTGGTAACACTGGATGTTTTAGGCCTACAAACAGTGCAACTTGGAAAATCAGTTGACTGAGCAAAGCAATACTGAGCACATCAACAAAAAGGAATGCTGCTTCTACCATATTTGTGTATTATATTTTTGATGATGACTGTTGCCATCCTGAGACACCACCAAGTGTTACTTATCCTTTTGCTGAGGGACAATGAAAGCTTCCTTTCCAGCCTATTTTCACTTTCCATTGTCATTATTCTCTAGATGAGATTTCCCCTTCAAATACTTGTTAGAACTTTGTGCTTCACTGATGTAAGAAGACAAAACATTCACCTAGGTAGCTTTATGACATTCTTGTGAAATGCAATCAGAATGGCCACCAGCAGCATGTGTATGAATTAGCTCAAAGACACCTTTGAGCACTAGTCTTGATCAGAGAAAAATAGGGTTTACATGATCAGGCAGCAACAACTACATAAAGTACATACAGAAGGCTTAGCTATGCTATCAGCTAGCCATGCTGTCTACTATTTTTCTATGAGTTCTGAAAGTTTCTATTTGGGTTACTTAGGGTTGAATCTGACAAGTCCTAGAACTCTTGAGATGGCAGCCATCTCTCTGGGGGCCTCAAAATCTGGGTGGCTGATGCCAAGACTTGATGAGGTCCTGGCTCCAGAAATCATTATTCAGTACAGTGAGTCTCCATAGCTTACTGATGCTGTCTTTTCTGAACACAGGATCAAAACACACGTTCCCTCTAGACCAAGAAAATCTCACCTGATACCTTGCAGAAAGAGCTTAATCTCTAGGGTGAAATGTTAACTGAATTCACTACCTCCAAGATGTAGGACCTCCAAAACCTTAAATTTACTCTTCCTAAAACCCAGGATCAAATTTCTCTCCCTCCATCCCACAAGATCAGGCCCTAGGCTGGATCTTCTAGCAGGATCCTAGGAACCATGTGTTCTAAATTTCTTCTACGACTTCATTAAGAGAAGCTCCATGCTTATTATAGTATCTGGCACATAGTAGGAGCTCAAATATTAGTGATTGTGTAAGCAAATTAATGAATATGTTGAGAACTTGCACATACCCCTCAAATGGTAGATGGTAATAGAATACTGTTTGTTATGATTAATTCCCTATTCCCATCTCACACAAGAAATAATCTTACTTGCTTGGCCATAGTATTATGTTGTCGTTCTAAAGATGACAGATTATGCTTCCCCATACTATGAATTTGGGTTGAGCCATGTAATTTGCTTCATTCAATGGGATGTAGACAGACAACATGATAGAGATTGTGCAATGTGACTTACATTATACTTCTGTCATCATCATAAAAACTCCCACTCACAGGGCACCTGGATGGGTCAATCAGTTAAGTATCCAACTCTTGACTTCAGCTAAGGTCATGATCTCAGGGTCATGAGGATGAGCCCCACACTGTGCTCCATGCTGGGCATGGAGCCTACTAAAGATTCTCTCCCTCTGTGCACTCCCCAACTCCACGTTTTCTCACTCAGAAAGAAAGAAAGAAAGAAAGAAAGAAAGAAAGAAAGAAAGAAAGGAAGAAAAAAAGAAAAATAGAATTTGGAATGAACACAGGTGGAACAACCTGTGTCTAAACCACAGTAAGGAGCCAAGCTGAGCTGGATCTGTAAATTGACATACAGCCACCCAGCTAGGCCAGCCTAGAACAGTCAACTGTCAGGCAAACCACTGACAGGTAAGCAGGAATGAATGACTGCCATACAGTGATGTCATTTGTTTCCTCAAAGAAGTGGAAAAAAATAAAAATTAAATCAAAAAAATTTAAAGAATAAATGACTATTATTTTAAGCCAATGAATTTGCAGTACTTTGTTATGCAGCTTTATTGTAATACTAAGGAAAGCTACATCTACTACCAGCAGCAATATTAATAACACGGCCACTATTCCATCCTTGCTATCATCATGACACAGACCCTAAGCAGATGACAGCTATGATTCTGCTGGCAAGACAGAAGACACTATAATAACCCTACTGCCTAAGAAAAGACATGAAAAGGAGATGCTGGAGAAAGAACCCAAAGGCATTGCTTGTCTAGTCCACAAAAGTATGGAGGACCTACCTTGAAGGTAATAGCTATCACACTGAGAAAATCCTCTCCAATGAAGAAGAGAGACAAGGAAATACACCCTATATTTTCTTTCCACTTTCCCCCTGAAGTAATCAATTAGGTTCCTTTTGTAAGATAACCATTTCAAAAGGTCCTCCTCACAGATGTAAGTGGACACAACCATTGTAACAATAGCTGCTGATAGCATTAAGATGCAAATGTAGTCATTTATCAGAGTCCTGGACATTCTGAGTCAGTGACCCTTGCATGCAAATCCAAGCCACTCATCCTTCCAACCAGCATTGGTTCTGAGGCTAATACAAAACTTGAATATACATCTGTTGACTTTTCCCTGAGAAGTTTCTTTAAAAAAAAAAAAAAAAAGGCAATAAAAAGAAAATGGCTTTTTGTTTGAATTTCCTTAAAGAGTCATTTGGTGAAGCAAGCATCATCAGCTCTGGTAAACACGCAAAATTCATTTACGTGATCTCTGACTGTTCTGAGAAATTGGAATCTGAAGCCTTGTAGCAAATTGTCTCAAACGGGATCATGGAATGTGAAATGGATGTGATAGAGGCAGAATTGCCTTTATGACAATTCAGTGAAGAAAACAATTGCTGGTGCTTTTAATGCTCTAAGTTAAGGCTCTGCTGTCTGCCATCTTGATAGGAGAATCACTCCAAAGCTTCTGAGAGATGCTGCAGGTGAGGATGCTTGAAGAACACAGGAGCCTAGGAAGCAACCCAAGCATTACACAAACTCAAAGAGACTATGTAAAGACATACCCTGATCATCTCACTCTTTGCCTCTTCCACTTATCTGCCTCTTCCTCCAGCTTCCAAAAATGTATTCAGGGAGGTCAAGGAGACCAAACTGTACACCCAGGAATACTAACTAGTACATGCTGGCTTACCCTGGGTGCATCCCATGAATAAAGGTGCATACTTCTTATCTTCTTTCCACCAACTTCTCTCATTTGTTTCCTTCTCCCTTGGATATCTCATCTACTCCATAGCTGATGCCTATTAAAACTCTAGTTCCTGCCTGACCTCCCTGTCAAGCAAAATCCCTATATCCAACAACTGAAGTTAGTTATTTTACAAGAACCAAGCACAGACACTCAACATGATTCAAGTAGAACTTGAATTAATATCTCCCAGATATATTTGTTCTCTTGCCTTCCATCATTAGGTAAAGGCATCAGCCCAAGCTAAGGGACCCAGAATCATTCTTTACTCTTTTCTTCTTTCCACTTCCAAGCCAGTAGGATGCCAAGAGCTGCATTTTCTACTCTGCTAACCTATATTTGCCATTCTTTCTGGTCAACTTTTCATTCATTCATTTATCAAACATTTATTGAGTCCCTATTCTGTTCCAGGCTCTTTTCTAGATGTTTTTTTCAAATACAGTAGTGAACAAGCAGACCAAGAACCCTAGCCTTACAGAGTTACTTTTGAGTGTGGCAAGAGAGACAATAAACAATAAATAAATAAGAAAATCCAATTTCATGCTATGTAATTGTGGTGATGTTAGGGAAAACAAAGCTGAGCAAATGGATGGTAAATGGGCAAGTGGATGGGCTGTGCGGAGGAAGAGCACTGTGCAATGTTGGATAGGGTGGGCAGGATACACCTCTCTGTGAAGATAAAGTTTGAGCAAGGATTTGAAGGAGCAAAAACTTAATTAAGCAGGGAAACATTAATGTAATAACCCAGGCAAAATGTAATGGGGCTTAGACCCTGGGAGCAGTGATGATACTGAAGACAGTAGAGGCAATGGGATTTTAGGATTGGTCCAATATGAGGTATGAAAAAGCCAAGGCAATGGCAACTCTAAAGTTTTGTGCTGACCAACAGAAAGAATGGAGTTACCACCAATTGAAAGGAGGAAATCTGGGAAGGAAGCAAGTTTGTAAAAGGAAAAAATCACTAGTTCAGGCTTGGGCACACACACTTCGAGATGTTTATTAGACATATGAGCAGAGACACCAAGTAGGCAGTTGCATAAAAGAGGCTGGAATTCAGGAGAGAGGTTTAGATTGGAGATAGAACTCAGATCCACATCTTCACTTGCCTACATTATTGCAATGATCTCATAATTGGGCTCCCAGCCTCCAATTTTCTGTCTTCTGCAATTGCCCTCCACATTTCTACTGGACATGTATCTCTAAAGCCAGAATCAATTCCATTTCTCACATGCTTAAAAATGGCTTATTTCCCATTCAATACCAAATTAAACACTGTTCCACAGTATGGCACTTAAGTCTGTATTTCAAGCTCTCTCTTATTAGCCCCAAACAAATGG
Source organism: Spilogale gracilis (assembly GCA_004023965.1). NCBI lineage: Eukaryota > Metazoa > Chordata > Mammalia > Carnivora > Mephitidae > Spilogale > Spilogale gracilis. The sequence goes on from PITA01018535.1 coordinate 12,825, forward strand.
AGATGATACACTGGCCCCTAAACTAATCGATAGTCTTAAATGTGTCAGGCAGTTTTGAGCATTTGTACATGTTCTCTGGATGTAGAATAACATTTCTTCTTTGTATTCCTGGTAAATCCACTCTTCCATGAAGTCCTAATTCAAATGCTACCTCCTTGCTAGTCCTTGCTCTGTCATCTCCAAGCAGAATTAATTGCTCTTCTTTCTGTCTTCCCATTGCACTTTGTACATTCCTCCAGTGGTAATACTTACCAAGTGGTAATATAGCTATTCATCTTTGACTAATCCACTAACGAGATGCTACTTTATTCACCTAAGTCAGTGGCTAGCACAGTGTCCAGCAAAAGTTCACAGAATTTCAATGAACCCAAAGAAACCCAGCTGCCCTGTCAGCTGCACATGGCCTGGTAGCACAATCTAGGAGCCTGGGGATGTGGGAAAAGGAGTCAATCGTGAAGTTCCCCAACACAGGGCAAACCAGAAGCTATCAATCAGGGCAAGGAGGCCCCCTCCAACTAGGTGACCATTCCTGGAGCCCACAGCAGATACAATTTCCCCTTTCATTCTGTCCCTACTGCAAGCCTGGCAAAGAAGACAGCGGGTATTACAGGCTTGAGTTCTAACAGTAGGGGTTTTGTTTAGGCATAAAGAATGTCCTCATTAAACCAAGAAATGAGATGGAACTTGCAGAGCAACATTAAGGGAAATAGAAAAATGTTCTCTAAATTCATCAGATGCAGAGACCTCAGCAGGCACCTCAGTTCATCACGCTTTGCTTCCCTCATATTTACAAAGCATCCACAGACCTACTTCTGCAGTTTATTAATAGATTCGCCTCCACTTCTAAATCCCCACACACACCCTTTCCCCTGCCTTCTCTATGACAGCGTCACTGATCATTTAAAACATTTGGAACAACTGCCTCCCAGCACTAGTTGAACCCCTCTTTCAAGGGTCTCTTGAAAACTTAGCACTTTTTAGATTAAAACAAAACTCTTCTCTAGTTGAAAAGAGATGAGAGAAACCTCTCCTAATCCCAACTGCAGAACAACTCCAGTCTCTTCTTAGAGAAATAATCAGCCACAAGTTGACTTTGTGCTCTTTGGTGGGAATTAGGACTAATTACTAATTATTATAAACATCAGAGGCCACAGGGAGGCTCTGAGTCCTGAATACCCTAAATAAGGCTCTTTGGGAGAAAACCAAAATAAGAGTGGCTTCGGGATGTATTTATTCTTCAGTATGTTTTAGGTCTCAATTGCTTTGAAGGAAAATAGAGCAATTTTAAGGGATGCTCAAACATGACTTTGATGCAAAAATAAATTTAAACTCTAAGATTCAGAAGGTCCAAAGAGAGGCTACCCCATGAAACCAGGACATCTGTTTTGTTCACAGTAATATTCCCAGCCTCCAGAACAGTGCCCAGCAAAGTAAGCATACCATATCCCTTTGTAATAAACAGTGAATCCCAGGACTTAAAAATTAGGAGCAAATTCGAAGGATGAGAAGTCAAAGATCGGATGATACAGTAAAGATCCAGGAATTCATTGTATATTTCAACTTGATTAAACACACAAAAAAATCAATGAGAAAATGATAAGGTGTCCTCTTAACATCTAAGAGTTTTTGTGTCTAATTGTATACAAGTAGAGAAGCAAGAATAATGGAATAATTCAGCCAAATATTTACCCAAGGTAGGAATCTCAAATACTCCAGCCTTCTCTCCTTCCCTCCCTCCACACTCCCCATTGCCCTATCCCCCATGTCATAGCTCACCCTACCCATGGTCCTCAGGCAATCTGCCACAAAATATTATGGTGTGAATTTCTTTCTTTTTTTTTTTTTAAGATTTTATTTATTTATTTGACAGAGAGAAACACAGCTAGAGAGGGAACACAAGCAGGGGGAGTGAGAGAGGGAGAAGCAGGCTTCCCGCCGAGCAGGGAGCCTGATGTGGGACTTGATCCCAGATCTCCAGGATCATGACCTGAGCCGAAGGCAGTCGCTTAACCAACTGAGCCACCCAGGCGCCCCATGGTGTGCATTTCTGTGCTGAATCCTCTTCATTAAGATCTTTTGATCTCTTCTTCAATTGTCTCCAACTATTCTCTTGCCTCCAGTTGCGCTTGAGCTCATCCTCTCTCCATCCTGATACCCAAATGACCCCTCTAAATCCCCTGACCATATATTTTTCTTCCTTACAGATTATAGTCTCTCCTCCTTGTCAAAAGCACAATGATTAGTTATGCTTGGGGTGGCATTGAAGACTTCATCAGCTTTACCTCCAGCTAACCCTGAGCACACCTTATTCTGTATGTATACTGTCTGTCATGTGTCTCTCTCCCCACTGCCTGCTTGCAAGCCCCTACTCCTATTTCAAGGCCTAAATGTCTTAAGGATTTAGTTTCAAGTAAAAAGATTTAAAAAACTAAACTCATACCATCCAGCACGCTTAGAAAGAGAAAGCCATCATATACATTTTCCTAAAAGCCTGAAGGAATTCCTGATGAAAATGTACAAGAAGAAAAATATAATATACTTTCAGTCCCTAGCAGGGGTGAATGCCACACTTTTGTAGTTAGCTGACATGTATGTTGCCCGAGTATCTTAGTAACAAGTAGCTACAGTGGCACTCTGCCAGTCATTGTTGCTTAATCTATTTAGGCATCTTATTTGTCTTAGATTTTGTAATGTCTTAATTGTTTCATTTCCTGCAAGTACTGAGGCTCCCAATTATTGCTATCTTTATGGATTAAAATAATATATTCTCTCTCTCCAACAGTGAGGGTTAGAATAATTTGGGACCATGTAATATTATAAGCAGTTTGGAATTCATTTCATTGAATATTTACTCTTGTGATATTAAACACAAGAACTTTCAGGAAGATAATAAACTCAACATTTAGTGATACATCTCCTTCTACTGCAGAGGCCACATGCCAAGGATGACGTACAAGTTTGGAGATAGTCCAAATACAAGTTCTTTTCTCAGTGGTGGGAGAGATTGTCCACAATCATGGGCAACATGAAAAGTCAATAAAAAAAACTTCCAAAGGACATAAAAAGGGTACTGTAGGGTTCAGTAAAAATAAGTCGAAAGAAGTAAAACTTAACTGCAAAAACATTTTTTTAAAAAAATATAATCAATATACAGTTCCAGCTGGGTAAAAAACATACACCTTTTTTAGTTTGAATTTGAAGCCTTCTAAGATAATTAGTAATATTAAACATGTAATGAAAAAAAAACAAAATCAAAACGAAAAAAAAATCAACACTTTTTAATCACTTCTGAGCTTAAAAGAACTTGCAATGGAAGAGCAAGTTAGGGGTAAAGATGGAGGCATAAATCTCATGATTAGAAAAATATTTTTTTAAGATTTTATTTATTTATTTGACAGAAAGAGATCACAAGTAGACAGAGAGGCAGGCAGGGAGAGAGGAGGAAGAGGAAGCCGAGCAGACAGCCTGATGCAGGCTTCGATCCCAGGACCCTGAGATCACGACCTGAGCCAAAGGCAGAGGCTTTAACCCACTGAGTCACCCAGGTGCCCTAGAAAAATATTTTGATAGGAAAAGATAAAATAGTAACTTTATTTAATACATTCCGCATATAGAAGGAGGAAGATGTAGAGAATATTTCTCTCTCACTTGAATAAAATGCAAGCATGCATGGGAATCTGAGCTCTTTCTAGAGATGAGCCCACACAAAGTTATTAGAAATTGGAGAGCATTCTTGACCCTAGTAAAAGCCACAGAGAAACCTTGAGACTCTTCATTTTCAAGCAAAGAACAAAAATCAGAGTAAGTCCATGCTGGTTTAATGCAAACCTTGCTAAATTAAGCAATGATGGGGATCAGCTGAATCATGGTAATAACAGTAGCTATTTGGGGCACCTAGGTGGCCTCAGTCATTGGGTATCTGCCTTCAGCTCAGGTCATGATCCTGGAGTCACAGGATCGAGCCCCACATTGGCTCCCTGATCCTCCATGGGAAGTCTGTCTCCCTCTCTCACTCCCCCTGCTTGTGTTCCCTCTCTAGCTGTGTTTCTCTCTGTCAAGTACCTCTCTGTGTTTCTCTCTGTCAAGTAAATAAATAAAATCTAATAAATAAATAGATAGATAGATAAAATCTTAAAAAAAAAAAAACCAGTAGCTGTTCATATATGTTTCATCCCTTGAGATCATTTTCAATCAAGATTCAAACCTAGATCAAAAGGCTGCGATAAAATAGGCCTCATGTGGCTTTTTTTTTTTTTAAATATTTTATTTATTTGACAGAGAGAAACACAGCCAGAGAGGGAACACAGCAGGGGGAGTGAGAGAGGGAGAAGCAGGCTTCCCGCCTAGCAGAGCGCCTGATGTGGGACTCGATCCTAGGTCTCCGGGATCATGACCTGAGCCGAAGGCAGTCGCTTAACCAACTGAGCCACCCAGGCGCCCCCTCATGTGGCTTTTTGAAAGCCATTAAGATAAAACCATAGAGAAGAACAGGGTACAGGATAAACCAACAGTGGCTTCTTCAAAAGTTTCACATTTGAGATTTAATGTGTGCCATGCAAGACTCAACCTTCATAAGGTTGGGTCAAGACCATATTTCAGTTACCAATCAGGTTTCACTGTAGCATGTTTACTGTCATAGGCTGCATTTTCCTGTATTATTCTCCTTAGGGTCATAAATGTTTGAAACTCAAAGACTCGACAACAATCAAAGCAAACAAAACAAAACAAAAAAAACTGTTCAGACCTAATAAATGAAGTCAGTAAAATTTCAAGATCTAAAGATTAGTCACATTTCTATACACAAGCAGTGAACTTTGTGAAAAGGAAATGAAGAAAACCATCCTGATGCACTCACAATAGCAATAAAAAGGAAAAAAAAATACTTAAGAATAAATTTATCAAAAAGGTTAAAGATTTGTATGCCAGAAATTAGAAAACACTGATGATGGAAATGAAAGAAGCCACAAATAAATGAAAAAACAGCTCACGTTCATGGATTGGAAGATTATTGATAAAATGTCTATTTTATCTAATAGATAAACCTAAGCAATCTACAGATTTAGTGTGATCTCTATAAAAATCTCAGTGGCAACCTTTACAAAAAATAGGGGAAAAAATAGGCCTTAAATGAGTAAATAAAAGCCAAAGCAATCTTGAACAGGAATAACAAAGCGCAAGACCACCACATTTCCTGGTTTAAAAATGCATTATAGACCTCCAAATTGGAAAAGCATAATTACAACTGTCACTACTGGCAGATGGCATGAAGGAAGCCCTGAAGATTCCACCAAAAAACCTCTAAAACTAATAGATGAAATTCAGTAAAGTTACCAGATACAAAATTAAAACACAAAGTCTGCTAGGGATTTATGTACTAATGAGCAATTGAAAAAGAAATTAAATCAAAAAATAATAAAATACCTAGGAAAAATTTAACCAAAGAAGTCAAAGATCTGTACTCTATGGAATAAGATATTGCAGGAAAAAAACTGAAGATAACACAAATAAGTGGAAAGAGGTACTATGCTCATAGATCTAAGAATTTATATTATTAAATTGTCCATATCACCCAAAGCAATGTGTAGATTCAATCAAAGCTGTATCAGTATACAAATAACATTTTCCCTGAACTAGAACAAATAATTCTAAAATTTGTATGAAACCACAGAAGACCCCAAGTATCCAAAGCAATTTTGATAAAGAACAGAGCTTCAGTTATCACACTCCCTGACTTCAAACTATACTATAAAGCTATAGTAATCAAAATAGCATGGTACTGGCACAGAAACAGACATACAGATTAGTGTAACAGTATAGAGAACACAGAAATAAATCCACAATTATCCAATCAACCTTCAACAAAGAAGGCAAGAATATGGAAGAGAGTGGGAAAAGTAGTAAGACACATGCGAAAGAGTAAAACTGGATCACTTTCTTACACTATATACAAAAATAAACTCAAAATAGACAAAAGACTCAAATCTACTGAAAACTATAAAAGTCCTTAAAAAAAATATAGGCAGTAAGCTCTTGGACACTGATCTGAACAAAACTTTTTTGGATCTGTATCCTCAGAGAAGGGCAACAAAAGCAAAAATAAACAAATGCAACTTCATCAAATTAGAAAGCTTTTGCATAATGAAGGAAACCATTGACAAAGCCGAAAGGTAACCTACTAAATGTGAGAAGATATTTGCAAAATACATACATATATCTGATAAGGAATTAACATCTAAAATATATAAAGAATTCACACAACTCAGTGTCAGAAAAATCTAAATAAAAAATTGCCCAATTTTTTATTGGACCAAAAGGGACATTTCTCTAAAGACAGATGGCCAACAGACACATGAAAATATGCTCAACATCATTAACAGGGAAATGCAAATCAAAACCATAATGAGCTATCCCCTCATACTTGTAAGAATGGCTGTTATCAAAAAGACATGGGATCCAGCTCCACTTTGCTTTTCCCTCTCCCTCTGCTCCTCCCTTATCTCCCTCCCCCCACCCCTGCTCATGTGCTCATGCATGCTCTGTCAAATAAATAAATAAAATCTTAAAAAAAAAAAAAAAAGATAAGAAATAAGTGTTGATGAGCCTATAGGAAAAAAAAAAGGAACCGGTGTTCACTGTTGGTGGGAATGCAAAATGGTATATCCACTAGTCAGTAGTATGGAGGTTCCTCAAAAAATTAAAAATAGAACTACCATACTCTCCAGCAATTCTACTTCTTGGTATTTCACTAAAGAAACAGAAAACACTAATTTCAAAAGATATATGCATGCCTATATTCATTATAGTATTATTTAAAGTAGTTAAGATATGGAAGCAATCTAAGCATCTATCAACAGGTAGGTAAATAACCACTTGTTAGATACATACAATACAGCATTAGTCAGCCACAAAGAAGAATGAACTATTTGCCATTTACAACAATATGGATGGACCTAAAGGCCATTGTGCTAAGTAAAATGTGAGAAAGAAAAATACCCTTTAATTTCATTTATGCATGGAACCTAAAAATCAAAGCAAACAAAACATAAATAGATTCATAGACACAGAGAACTATCTGGTGGTTTCCAGAGGAGAGGGAATTGGGAAGATGAGCTAAACAGAGGAAAGGGATTACAAAGCAGAATCTCTAATTATAAAATAAGTAAGACACAGGGATACAATGCACAGCATAGATAATATAGTTAATATTTAACAACTTTGTATATTGACAAGAAGGTAGCTAGATTTATCGTGATCATTTCATAATGCATATAAATATTGAATCACAATGTTGTGTACCTGAAAATAACACAACATTGTCAATTACACTTCAATATACACACGTGTGCTATAGTAATCAAAACAGTACAGAAATAGCATAAAAGTCAACACATAGGCCAATGAACAGACTAGAAAGCCCAGAAATAAATTCATACATCCACACTCAAAAATTTTCAACCAGGATATCAAGAATACACAGTGGAAAAAGGATAGTCTCTTTAATAAATGGTGTTGTAGAAGCCATATTCACATGTAGAATGATAAGATTGGACCCTTATCTCACACCATATACAAAAATCAGCTCAAAATGGACTGATAGGGAGATCTGAAACCATAAAACTACCAGAAGAAAATGTAGGGGAAAAGCTTCTCCATATTATTCTTTATTCCAAAGTTATTTACTGAGACCTTGGCTAGATCCCAGAAATATTAAGGGGGAAAAAAAAAAGATCTAGTCATTGTCTTCGCTGAAATCAGGGTCTAGCTAGGGTAAGACTGAAGTAAGAAAGGTAGCAAATGCTAAAAACTCTTCTGGTGAGAATATGTGGTTACTTGAGAGTCTATACCCATATAAAATAACTTTACATTTATAAGATGCTAAAATAACTCATTTCTAGTATTCAAACTGAAGGAAATTATGTGTGAGGTACACAGATGGCTGTGCTAATCCTCTGGCTGGGAGCTGTGGGAAAAGCTACTTTTGGAAAAGTAGTCAGGAAAGGTTCTTGGAGGACAGGGGTGAGACAAAGATCAAAAAGGATCAGTTTTGGGATTGTGGTGAGATTTAACTACATTACCACAGAATTTCTGAACTACTTAGGAAAGATTGAATTTTGTGTTGGACATCCCTTCCTTTCACTTTCAGTCCCCTCACACCTCCTTAGATTAAGGTGTCCCTCATGTCAGGGAAGTAAAGTTTCCATTAAATGTTAGAGACTTGCTGTGTTCATTGTAGGAATTCCTTAACACTACAAAACACAAAAAAAGTGAATGTATGTAGTATTCACACACGTATAAAATTTTAAAAGTGAGGGTTGATATATATATATATATATATATATATATATATGCTTATGTTATGCATGTAATATCTGAATAAATGTTAAACAACAACAAAAAAGCCAACCCAAAGCAAGATAGTTGCCATAATGCCAACACAAAGAATGACAAAGGGTGAACTGACAACACTGAGGCATAGGTTGGGAAAGTTATTTGAGGACTTGGAAGGTCTTCAGTGAAAGTTATGTAGTCCTTCTGTCTGTTAGGAGTAGCCTGACCCAGTGCTGGCAAGGTGGCTTTATTATGACATGTTTAAGTCCATTTATACATAAGATGCTATCTTAGTCAGCTTGGATTGCCTGAAAAAATAACAAAGACAAGGGACTCAACCACCCAAACTTATTTTCTCTTAGTTCTGGAGGCTGGAAATACAAGATTCAAGAGGGAGCATTGTCAGTTCCTCCTATTTAAGAGCACTCTTCCTGGTTTGCTGACAATCACCTCTCACTGTGTCCTTAGAGGATGAGCAGAGACATAGCAAGCTTTCCAGTGTCTCTTCCTAAAAGGAACTGAATCTTAGCAGATTGGTGTGACCTCATGACCTCATGTAACCCAATTACCTAAGGCCCCACCTCCAAATACCATCACATTTCAAGCGAGAGCTTCCATATACAAATTTTAGGTGCGGCACAATTCAGTACTTAGCAGATGCATATGTGTTAAGATGCATCTTAAGATAAATATTTGATCCCATCTGGCAAGTTTCTTTTGTCAATGTGGATCTAGACTAGAGAACTCACTCTTAAAGAATGCTCTGTATGGTTTTTATGCCAAACCTTTCATCAGAGATGAGTATAGATGGAGGGCTGAGTATGGAACCTGGCAGGAAAAAAATGCTTTGTCCTTTGTACTGGAAAAGACACAGAGCGGAAACCAAGTAGGTTCATTAAGAAAGTACAGAGGGTAATAAGGAAAGCCTTAGTGCCACCTGCTCCCATGTCTCCTTATATCACAGGGTAGAAAACTACCCTATAAAACTAAGTAAAATGCCATCTGTGCTGTTGCTTCTGGAAATTGCTTAATTGATAGTACACCAGGAAACAAAGTAAAGTGAGCTTGTAATTCACTCAGCTCAGTCCCACCTCAGGAGGGTCTAAGGCACAGGGAACCTGTATCACGCTTAATTTGGAAGTTTAGACTCTTCTTCTTGCATCAGATTTGATTACCTAACATGTGAAATATCTCACTGCAGTTATGAACCCATCTCCCGAACACACAGCCTTGGATACAATGTGGCTTTCAAAATCATCACTGCCCTGGAGCCTTTCTATTTCTTGCAGTGCTAGCAGATAGAACACAGGAGGAATTACGTATCTCCTTTAACACATTTTCCTGTAGTTCCATGAAGGTCCATTTTGCAAGAAAGGCAACATGTGTTTTCTGAGAATGGAAGGCAAAGTTACACACAAAGAGAAATTAACAGGATGACAACTATCTAGAAAACCAAATACAAGCTTGTTTTATTGCAACTCACTCCTGAATTCCATTGAAACCTACAGGCCTGAAATCAATACTCAATCAGCCCAGGCTGTCTCAACACCTTGAGAATCAACTAGCAACGTCCACCCTCCTATACAATAGGGAGCTATTGATCCAGGGGTGCCTACAGCAGATGTGGTCACATTGCCCTCCAGTAATCTGGACCTTTCTGATAACCCATGATTGGCAGCCCGAAAGATCTCTTATCAGTTCACTATCTGCCGAGGAGGGAATTTTAACAGCACAATTGTTGCTTCAGAATATACACCAAGTCATTCAAACTAAGTTTTGAGACCCTTAGAATTGTAAGGTTCTTCGATTGATTCTATTCAGCAAAGTACTTACTTCAATCTATGGCTATGCTGCCAAGAAATTGAATATTTTGATTCCTGATTTAGAAAATTCATCTTAAGGGTTTTAAATCTTCAGCTTCAGGACGAGGTGATGTCTTTTTCTTTCCCATGGGCCTGTTTCTATTTCCAGTTATTCTGGCTTTCCATGAGGCATACCATGGCACCAATTTTTTTTTTTTTTAAATTAGAAGATCAGGCAAAACAAACAAAAATCACAGTATTAAATACTGTAACCTAAGTTTTGCAGGACAATAACAACTACCTTGTAAGTTGCTTACTAAAATCTAAATGCTTTATGTATATCCACTCATTTCATCCTCACAGCCACATAGTGTTACGGAACCTAGACTGGATCCTGGCAGAGGAACCAAAGGGCACTCGGGGATCTTATAGGATCGGAGGTTTATTTAACACCGGCGGGCTCAGAGGAGAGTGATCTCCAAAGATCTGAGCCCTGAGCACCAGCAAGTAGAGTAATTTATACCATCTACTTTTACATAATTGGTACTTTTGGTGCATGTGGGGAAAGGGGGTAGGGAAGAAGAACCTGGAAGGGCTTTGAGATAGGGACTAGAATTCCCTTGTTAGTTTGGTCGGCCACCTTAGAGTACAGTTTTTCCTTTATCATTTCCCCCTTCGATGCCCTTTTAAACACCTAGTTTAGAGGGTATCATTATCATCTACTATGGGCCAATGGTCCTGCAAGGCTAATATCTGGGCAGCAGCTTGCCTGATAACAGTGTTTTTTACGAACTTAGCAATCCATCCTAAGGTTCCTAAGGTTGCCCAATAAGCAATAACAATAACAAGTTTCTGGGAGAAAGTCCAATCAGAAGGGGCAGCAGCATAAACTTGAGGTGAGGAATATCATGCCAATGTAATAGCCAAGGACCACAGTGAACAGATGTCTATCAGTCAGTGGGATCTCACTGAAGTTGGAGCCAGAATGGGTCCATAGGGTCTGGTTGGGCTTTCCACTGGTGTGATTTGTTCAACTGGTGAGCCTTCTTTACTCTAGAGTAGGGGACTCATGGGGTGACACCTGAGACCTTGAGGGCAGTAGGGGTGGTTAGAACAACAGTGTGAGGCCCTGTCCACTGTGGTTTGAGGGAGTCCTTTCTAAAGCTTCTTGGAGTTTTTCCCAGGTCTTGGAGGTATCGGGACACTTCTAAGTCTCCAATCTGTTCAAGGTCTCCTCTATGCCTGCTTATAATGGGGGGTGGCCTGCCATAGAGCCTTTGAGGTAAATTATAGCTAGGTAGGTGTACAGCCTTAAGAAGAGTAATAATTTCCAAATTGCTCCAAGAATGTTGGTCTAGGGAAGCATATTTGGAGACAGTATAAATGTTAATTTTTAAGACTCTGGCAATTGCAAAGAATGCGAAGCACAAAGAACACTAGCACATTATCCAGCTTACTTCCTTTTTTATAAAACTATTACCATCAGTAAACCAACTGTCATTTCTATTTTTGATAGGGGAATCTTTTAAATCCAGTTGACTGAAATAAACAAGATCAATGACCTCCAACAGTTATGCTCTCTAGAAGTACGATGTTCAGGTCCAGGCATAACGGTGGCTGGATTTAAAGTAAGATAGGTTTTAGATATTATTTTAAACATTGCCTGGTATTTGGTAAGTTTGCCTCCCATCATCTACTGGTGGCCTTTGGTCTCTTGTCTAGCTTAGGTAAACATTATTCAAAGACAATCAGAACTAGAATTTAACATCCACAAAGGTGTGTTACTGAAACATAATTTTTCTCTATAATAACCTTCATTTCCAGAAACAGCCAAATAAGACTAATTTGTTTGAAAAACAAGTCCAGTTTTAACAAATAGCACAATTATTTACATAAACTCAGCAAGATTGATCATATAGATCTTTCAGAATCTGCTTTGTTGGACCTTGCATAAGGAATCTTTAGGTCAAACTTTTAGTAGCCTCTCCAGGCTACTAAAGTACCAAGCCAAGTACTTGCCATCAGACATGCCTGCAATACCTGGAGATTTGGGTGGCTTCCTCTTCATGAGGCCCCCAGTGTATCTTAAGGTTCCTTCACCTGCCAGGAAGTGACATTCTTTTTTTTTTTTTTTTTTAAGATTTTATTTATTTATTTGACAGAGAGAAACACAGCTAGAGAGAGAACACAAGCAGGGGGAGTGAGAGAGGGAGAAGCAGGCTTCCCGCCAAGCAGGGAGCCCGATGTGAGGCTCGACCCCGGGTCTCTGGGATCATGACCTGAGCCGAAGGCAGTTGCTTAACCAACTGAGCCACCCAGGTTGCTTAACCAACTGAGCCACCCAGGTGCCCCCAGAAAGTGACATTCTTTACTCACCTGGTGAGGCTGCTGGGAACTGTAAGCAAGGTATCAGGCCAACATTTCCAAGGGGCTTTATGGCTCCACATTTCATAAAGTCAACCTTAGTTCCTTAGAGCTGTTTGGTCATATCTGAGTCTACACATGTCTCTCAAATAAGACATTACAGTCAAAGCCTTGGTAAAATAAGCAATGTTTTCAATGGTGTCTTGTTACAAAGCAAACAGATTCTTATTGAACTTAGGCAAATAACTATGACTGCCAGGGAAAAAAGAATACTTACTGAGACCTTCTGAATTTCAGAGGGTTCAGGTAGAGAGAAAAGTTAAATGCTTCAATTTGTTTACAAATGAATACTTTATCACATTTTTTGTTAAGTCACAGATATCTTAAGAGAAAGTTTCTCTTAACCTGAAAGAGTAAAAATTAGAGACCAGCAATATTTCAAAGAACAGTCATAACACTATAATCCGTCCTTTTGGTTCATTTAGTCTCATGTTACTAATCCTCATCTAATTTGAATGCAACTTTTAGTTAGTTCCGGAAATTCTTGTTCATTTCATTTTTGATCTTAAAGATATTGAATACCTGTTTTTGCACTAGAAGTCCTTTATATGAACTTCCTTGAAGATGAACTTCATTTTGCAAGACAATATTAATTGTAAATGACAAAAACTCAGAAACAGACACTGCAAATGATATGAGTTCACCACAATACAATTGACAAGGAAGCTTAGTTATTCTGTGACACACAACACTTCAATAGTCAGAACGTTGAGTGATGATCTTGTTAGGACATTAAAACTTTAGAAACTGCACATTACCTTCAGAATAGTTATAGCACCCACCCAAATGGAACCCAAGGGATATCATTTGTTTAAGAGTACTTCTGGAGTGATTTACCATACCAAATAAAAGGCCTAATAAGTTAAGAAGACTTTATTTACAATTTGAATCTTGGGAAGTTTGTTAATCTGAGAAACAAACAGGATTTTGGAAGGGAAGGGGTGGGAGGATGGGTGAGCTTGCTGATGGGTATTAAGGAGGGCAGGTATTGCATGGAGCACTGGGTGTGGTGCATAAACAAAGAATCTTGGAACACTGAAAAAATAAAATAAAATAAATCATTAGGAAAAAACTACCCACCAGATAATCACATTCAACAATAAAGGTGTTACATGAAAAAAAAAAAATCTTAGAAAATTTTAAAACACATGCCTAAATAGTATTAGGGATATTAAAGACCTGATAAAGGCAAAACAGAAACTGTTTTTTCTGGGAAGGCAGGCAAAGAGAAAACAACTATTTACATTTTCTTATCAAGAGCAGACTGATATGGTCGGTGGTCAAAGGAAGGAGGCTGATACAGAAGCTAAAGTCAAGCAAAGCCTTATTTCGCCAAATATCAGAATTTTACTAGCCCAGGCCAGGGTCACTTCTCAGGAGAGAGGAAACGAACCCCCCCTAATTTCTCAGCTAGCTTTTATGGGGCAAACTCGCAAACCAGAGTTAATTTGCACCTCCATTGCTCCTAGAGCCCAGAGGTTGAGGGCAAGCACTGGTAACTGGCCATTAATTCACCAATTTGCATCTCCATTGCTCAGGATCTAGAGGTTGGGGGTTAACTGACTGGGCATCTCCCCCAACCTGGCTCTCCTTTGTTTTCCAGGGGCTATTTGCTCTTACTTCCTTGAGCTGTTTTTCTGAGTAAACAGCAAGGTGGCTTGAATTTCTAAATAGGTCCTTACACAGACCAACAATTGGAGAAAGCTTTGTCTTTTTGAATAGAGACTTTCATTGAATACAGACTTTCAATCTCATGCCAATGTACTTTGAAATCCACTCATTTTAATCTTAGTCCATCCTGACCACATCTAAAATTCCATTCCAAAGTTTTTCCTCCATAAACCTTCTACAACTTTCCTTTGCATTCAGATTTTGTCCCATTTCCTATATCTTTCTTACACATCTCCTACTTTTCCACATACAGAGTTGTTTCCCTTATTTCCATCAGTCTTAGCAAAATTTTGCGCTCTTAGCAACCTTAGGCTCCAATGAAGACTAAGTAGTAACCAGTTGTGAACTGTTACACCAGAATTCTTTAGATGGCAAATTTATGAATCAGTTAAGCACAAAACATGTTTACCAACAGATTTAAATATCCTCAGTTTCTCTGTGATAAGTCAAAAATATAAACCTATGTCCAGTTATCAATGATTTAGCATTTTATCTTATTTGGAAAAGACCAAGATGTCCAAAGAATTTAATTCCATTTAGCATCTAAGCAAAACTTTAAAGTTTCAGGTTACCAAAGACTTTGAAAACTATCTTAATAATTATCCATGAAAACTTTGATCAGATAATCAAGCATCATTTTTGTCATCTTCTTGCTGACAAGTTGCAACAGAGATTAACTCAAGGTTTTTTGGTCTGCAGTAAACCTTGATAGAATAAAAGTTTCATGTTTACTGCTGATAGTTTAAAAGACACATCTATCTTAATTAAACCAACAAACTTAGCTTAGCTTAAATACTGAATTATGTTCCACCTGGATGGAACATAATGGATGCACCTCCATTGTCAATTTTCACCTAAGATATGGAGAAATCTGGAGTGGGTGGTGTTGTATGTGTGTGGGGTGCTCTTCTTGCTGCTTGGCAGTGAAGGGATAAGGAGCCAGGGTGCCTGAGGCAGCGAGGATGGTCTAGAAGCCAGTAATGCAGGCAGCACCCAAGGTGGTGCAGAAACAGGAGAAAGGGGGCTGGGAGGCAGAAGAGACAAAGTGCTGGCAGAAGGTAGAGAAAGGGTTCCCAGTTCAGGAGCTCATCAACTCCAACAGAGGCGCACATGCCATATTTTCCTGGGAACAAGGGGGAATAAACAGTCCATGTCGGGCAAGAGAAGACAGGGAATTTCCCAGAGACAAAGAAAATTTCAGCAGCTGCTTGGGAATATTCCTTAAAGTCCTTGTCCTGAAGGACACCTGGGATCATGACCTGAGTGGAAGGCAGACTCTTAACTGAGCCAACCAGGTGCCACCCCCACTCCAAATGTAAGTATGAGAGCTCCTGTTATTTTACATCCTATTTCTGTCCGGATCAAGTTTCCTGTGGGCTGTTAGAGCCGCTAAATCAGATATCTCCCCATACATGCCACTTACTGAGAAGAAGCAGGAGCACTGTCTTCCTACAGGTCAGCTTTAGGCCCCAAGTCAGAGGAGGACTGTATCCCCCCCCACCCCACCCCCATGCGATACCTGATAGGTTTATCCTACCCCCTATTGCTGCCCCTGATGCCCCTGGGGCAGGGCCTCCCTGATAGGCTTTGCTTCCTTACAGCCTTTGGGCTCTCTTACTTGGGTTACAAATATCCTACTTTGGTACTTCCTATTAGCATAGAATCGGACACATGGGGGCAGAGTTTGGGTTATCTGAAGCCAAAATTCAATATATGGCAATTGTTCAGGGTGTCCAAGAGTCCCAACCATAATTCTGTAAATGACCTGGACAGTGGTTAGGTCGTAGGGTATCCTTGGAGGGCCAGTCAACCCCAGTGGTGGCCCATTCCAGTTCACATAATGTTCCTAATTTTCCAGATGTTTTGATGCCATAGTTTCCTGAGAATCCCTTCTCAAAATTTTTGAGCATACACTCTAAAACTATAGGTTCTCTCTGCTCTGATCCCATGGTGAAGTTTCCCATGTGCAGTAGCAAGGAGACAAAGGGTGGGTGCCCCTCCACAGGAGAGACCAGTCTGATGCCCACCTGTCCACCCTCCCGGAGGAGACTTGGGTGCCTGATGGCCATAGGGAGTCCGTATAAACCCCAGACTGGCACCCTAGATGGGCTAGCCCTAGACCTTCTGAGGTCACATGGAAACAGGTTAGGGCCCACTCGGGCTCCCTAGGCTTCTGGGGACCTATGGGTGGCTCCCTGTGGAGCCACAGAATCAGTCTGCCTGCCAAGCCGGATCAAACTGCACATTCACTCACAGATTCACTCCAGAAGTTATTACAGTTCCTTCCCTGCCCCTCCCAGGCCCTGACCTGTGGAATTCCTTTCCTTTTGGAAATTCCTTCCTGTCCGCCCTTTCAGGGGGTTCCTGACCTGAGGGACCTAACCCCTTGGGAGACCCTGACTTGTGAGACATCTAAGAGGTCACTGAGAAGTGATCAGTTTCCCCTTCCACCCTAACAGTGGGCCTGACTGGATCCTGGGGCTCCAGGCCTTACCAGAATCCCACATCAGGACCAGATCTTCACCTGCCAACTCTCCTTTGAGTCTTGCGGGAACATCGAAGGGGAATTCAATGCGGGACCATCCTGGCGGGAACATTGAGGCAGCTGGGCAGGAGACTGCCAAAAATTAGGCAGGACATGCCTTCTCCATTATGACCCTTTGTTCTATTACCACCCTGCAGTTGCCCCAAACTGGTGGCAACAATGGGCCAGCGCAGTTGGGTTTCCCAGTTGGGGAGCCAAATGTTATGGAACCTGGACTGGATCCTGGTAGAAGAACCAAGCAGCACTTGAAAACCTTGGAGGATCAGAGGTTTATTTAACACTGACAGGCTCAGAGGACAGTAATCTCCAAAGGTCTGGGCCCCGAGCACAAGGAGGGAGGGTAATTTATACTGTTCTACTTCCTCGTGCTTGGTACTTTTGGTGCATGCTGGGAAATGGGGTAGGGAAGAAGAACCTGGAAGGGATTTGAGTCAGGGACTGGAATTCCCTTGCTGGTTTGGTTGGCCATCGTAGAGTACAGTTTTTCCCTTAGCAATTGGAGATGGCCACCATTTTTACAGATGAAGGAACCGAGGCACAGATAAAATAACTTGGCCAAAGTAGAAAGGATGGAGGCATTTCAAAGGAGGCTTCTGATTAGATCTAACCCAAACACTTGAAGAGTTGGGGGGGGGGGATAAAAAAAAATTCCCTCAAAAAAACAGAATATAATTGAACATGGTATCCCTAAAATTCTTAATGCTCTTTTGTGAATACAATGAAGACACCCTTCCCCCACCCACTGGGCATAGGCGTGTCCAGGAAACTGGTGTCCTTACACAAATTAGATATTCAGTAAATACTAGCTAAAAGGGGGAAGAGGTACAGAGGGAAGAAGTTGTTTTCTAAATTACTACAGTCTCTACAAAGCCTCCCATAGACTTGGCTTCTGATGACAAGGAAATAAAAATGGTGTCTTCTCAAGTCTTTGAAGATTGCTGTAGACCCATCTCAAATTAATGCCTGACCGATTCTTTCATTCCTTTTCTGTAAGCAGTTTCATCCATTGTCTATTGATCTACTTGCATCCCCAACCTATGCGATCTAATACCCCTGCCTTTCCCAGGGTCCAGGCAGTCGGAACAGCAGACGCACAGACGATTCAAGTGAGACAAGCTGACTGCACACAATCATTACACCAACTCTTGGAAGACTTTCTCTTCCTCCTGCTTCTGCTTGCCCCACTAAGAAAAATCTTTAACTTGCTGTTCAGTACAGAAAGTGTGCAATGTGATCTAAGCACGTGAACGAGTCAAGGCACTTGGACATATCGGGTTACCCCTTGTGGCTAACACACCATAGGACTTTCTCTTCCCTCCCAGAAAAGCAGAGGCCACCGGACTAGCTGAGGACAGCAAACACATGCCACCATGCCCCATCCCTGGTCCCAAGGCAGGCATCATTCATCAGTCATTTTCCAATGAGCCAAAATTAAATGTCAAAAATCACAATAGAAAGCATTCTTGACAGACCAGAACCGGCACAATGGCTTAAGCCTCTTTTCCACCTCCCAAATTTTTTAATACTTAACATCTTTTCCAGTAATTAAGTTGTGCCATACTATGTTGAAATCAAGGGCAACTGGTCAATAGTTTTTGTTGCGTTTTTATTTGTAACCACTACTTATTTGCTCTTCTCCTCTCTGGCAACTTTCTTTCTCCCTCCCTCCTTGGAGACTATCAAACATATCTCAGACATAGTCTGAGAACCTACAAACATTGTTTGTGGGTCAGCAAATTTGAATTGTGTTAATTCATTCATTCAAGTTCACATGAAAAGGTTGTTTTCAGTTTGGGTTTTGTTGTTGTTGTTGCTGTTGTTTTTTTGGAGTAGCGGCCACATCCAGGCCCAGCCAGATGCACTCTTGACAGCTGCTTACCTGTTTGGGTGAGGATTCCCTATTTTAATTCAACTGTCCCCTCCAGTAAAGGGCATTTTCCCAGAAAGTGCTAAAATGCCTAGATATTGTGGGCTCTTTCCTATGGTTACTTTTTCAACTGCAACTTTCCCAGGGAAATATCCCTCAGTTAGTCCTTAAAACTCCCTGGTTAATAGCTGCAGTAAATGGCATTTGGGTTTAGGGGTCAGCCCCAACAAGGTAACACAAAACCTCTGATCTCCTAAAGGTAGAGATTTTTTAAAAAGGGGAGACAACTCTGAAGTGTTACAAGGGAGGATAATGTCTGATTTTGCTTTTACATCTTGTCTGCATCAAGGTACATTACCAGCCCATTTCTTGTCCACGTCACTCTCCAAAAGGAGCTCTCACATTCCGAAGTCAGGTCCAAATAATAATGAGAAATAAAGAAATGAGTCCAAGGGGCCTAATCACTTTTTCTAGTATCTGGAGGGACATAAGAGGCCAAAAGGCCCAAATGACTTCATGCCTATCACATGTAAGGTACAATGTGAGGCACAAATGGAAGTCAAGGGAACAAGGTATCAGGGAACAGTTTCTGATTCGAGGCTAAAAACATACGCACAGTCAGAGCTGCCCACAGCGGGAGGAGACTCCTCAAGGAGCAAGAAGCTTCCTGGCTTAGGGAGATAATCAAGCAAGACTGTGGTAGAAAAAGGGAAAGGCATAGATATGCTTAGCTCAATAACCTCAGTACCTGGCACATAGGTGCTCCATAAATACTTCAGAAATTAAGTAACTTACCCTAAGTTTTTAAACAAGGATCAATAGGACTTCTAAATGAGGGAGCTCCCCCTACTGGAATTCATGAGCTTTGCTGTTTAGTCAGTTCTAGGAAATGGGAGATAGGAGCACGCCTTCTCCTACCATCTTTCTAGATCTTGAAGAAGTCACTATACTGTATGCCACACCCTGGTCTGAAGAACCGGCTATGAGCAAGTGACACAGTCATAAGCAGTGACAACACTATTGGTCAGAATCCCTAAGTCTAGTCTTTATTGCTACCAATTTCCTTCTCTCAATAAATCCGTTTCATCACCTACAATAAAGCCACACCCCATCCTATTGTATGCACCCAATCAATTAACCGGGTCTGTATTCAACACCTGCTATGAACCAAGCTATTTGAATCTAAGGACGCAATGGTGAGCAGTGAACATAGACGAGCAGTAAAAAGAACTACCAGATCTTTGAACACGTGTGTGTGTGTGTGTGTGTGTGTGTGTGTGTGTGTGTGTGTGTATGTAGGGGGGACGTGGGAAAGTTGGTCCACGAAAACTTCCAGGCAGAACTGATATTCTGGGCTGGTCTGAAAGATGAACAGAAAATCACCAAGCAGAGTAGTTGCTCACTCTTTACGAAAATTGCATGACTAAGCCACACAGCCCAACCTTCCTCTATCAGTTTAAGGTTTTTTACATGCCTACTGCCAAATAGACTGCAGATGCTTTGAAAGCAGGTGCCTTAGTTTATACATTTGCTAGTGCTTAACCTCAATTTTTCAACAGAGAATACCAAGAGATTTCAGGTCTCTACCCTGAACTAAGGAAATAAACCAGAAACCTGAGTTGACTGCATTTTCAGCAATGTCACCTTTGACTTGGAAGTAAATGGAATGTTAATAATTTTTAAAATTGCATCTCCAAATACCAGTCACAGGTTTCACATTTAAAAGAGTTTTGATGATGCAGACTCCCACCCATTTCAAGCTATTAAATCGTGGAGTCCTAAATAACCATTGTGAGCAGGAGTTAAGAAGAGTAACTGTTAACACATGTAGCAAAGGTGTAAACAATATCTGCTCTTGCTGAGAAGCAACTGAAAACTGACATTTATTGAGTACCTACCATACCTCAGATACAGGTCTGTGCTACTGCATTTTGTCTTTGTAAAAACCACACAAAATGGATACATCAACTTCAACTGAAGTTGACATAATGTGGGCCCCGCGTCACAATGATTGCATAATAGTCACAATTACATTTCTGCCAGTCCTCTCCAAATTTCAAAACAATAAAAATATATATTGAGCTTCTACATGTGCCAGGCGTTACACCCAGTGTTTTATAGACATGCAGCACTGACTTCATCCTGGGTACCACTATTCTCCTTCCTGAATGAGTGCACTAGATCTCTAAGAGATGCCACAATTTACTTGGAGCCACAGAGCTGCTGAATGGAGGAGTCAAGATTCTTCATGGGAGCCTGACCCTAAAAGCCCACTTCCTGGACATATGCTACACAGTGTCCCTGTGTACCCAGACACACAGATCTAGAAGACTCAGGAGGCTTGGATCACCCAGGAAGTCATCCACAGGGAAACCTTGTTTTCAGTCTACTATAACACTACCCTACAGCCCATGCTGAATACCAAGAACTAAAGAATTACCCTGCTGCTCAGGCAAAGAGGAAAGGAGTAAATTTGATTCTCCTAGCATAAACCTCAGCCTAGAAAAACTCTTAAGAGGAGACTCAAACATTTTGACCAAGACCAAGAGTGGACTAGGGAATGGTCTTTTATCCTCTTCCCCTCCGAACATATGCCCACCCCTCCACCAGATTCACCTGTGTGAATTTCACCCAACTCTTCTCTGCAGCTAGCTATCATTGCTCTTCACTCTGGGATATAAACACATACATGTACTCAACAACTTGGATGTCTGGTGCATTCACCAGAGGCAAGGACCATCACTTATTTGTCTCTATGATGCCCAGTGCCCAGCTCTGTGAATAAGTTAGCTGTTCCACTTCTAATCAGCTTGGATTACCACGGACTGGGTGGCTTAAACAGACTTTTTTTTTTCTTTCCACAGTTCTAGAGACTGGAAGTCTAAGATCAAGGGACCAGAGGTTGGTTTCTGGTGAAAACGATCTTCCTGGCTTGCAGACGCCATCTTGTACCAGGTCTTCATATAGTCTTTCTTCTCTGGGGGAGGGGAGAGTGTGGGGTTGTAAAGAGAACTCTCTGGTAGTTCTTCCTCTTGTTATAAGAACGCCAGTCCTACTGGATTAAGGCCCACCCATATGACTTCACTTAACTTTAATTACCATCTTAAAGGCCCATCTCCAAATACAGTCACACTGGGGTTAGGGCTTCAACATACGAATTCAGGTAGAACACAGTTCAGTCCATAACATGATTTTCACCATCATCTTATTCATCCTTGTATTTTCAGTGTCAGTATGGTCCCAAAACACAAAGTAGAAGCTCCAATAAGTATTCACTAAATTGAACCCCATTCCACAGCACCCATAAGCTGGCAGTCAGTGTGACCAGTTGCGTGCTATACTGGAGCAAGAAACAGCCACAAAGCTGTAAAAATGTAAGTTTCCTGAGTCTGGAATGAGGTAATTAATCACCCATTCATTCAAGCTAAAGATATTTATGGAAGATGCAAAAAATGAAAATGAGGTCTGTCAAAAGAAAAAAATGAATGTGCATGAGTGAATCAATCAATTAATCAATCAAGGTGTGCTTTGTATGGGATTCAAAGGCAGCTTCTGCTGGGATTTCTGCTGGTCTTATACCTTACATGCTGAAACACTTGGTTTCTAGTTTTGCTTTTTGATTGGCTCATCAGATACACCACTTGGGGGTTATAAATCATGAAAACTGGCTCTTAGTGTTAGAATCACAAAGGATTTTCATGTATATGAGGGTGTTTGCAAAATAATCAGGACAATAGACATTAATTGTAATTAAACATTGATTGTAATGACAATGTAATGTACATACATTATAACACAAATATCATTTTTCGCACATAACTTCTAATTCATCCAGTTACTGAGGCAGAAAGATAAATTCCTACTCCTGGAATTAACTGGAGTCATTGGCTCTTCTCTTTTATTAGGTTAAAAAATTATCTTGTGAAAAGGAATGGTGTTTTCTGGAAAAGAGTTATTTCAAGACACATTCTTTGGGATCAGATTAAACAAATTCAAATTCCCACAGTGCCATCCATTACCTTGGTGAATATCTTTTTTTTTTTTAAAGATTTTATTTATTTATTTGACAGACAGAGATCACAAGTAGGCAGAGAGAGAAGGAAGCAGGCTCCCTGCTGAGCAGAGAGCCTGATGCGGGCTTTGATCCCAGGACCCTGAGATCATGACCTAAGCTGAAGGCAGAGGCTTTAACCCACTGAGCCACCCAGGCACCCTACCTTGGTGAATATCTTTGCTGTGCCTCAGTGTCTCATCTGAAAACCAGAGGCAGAATAATGCCAGTGGTTGGATGTAACAGCATATGTGAAAAGGGCCCTAGTTTTTCTTGAATTTGAGAGCTGTATTATGCTCCATCATGTACAAAACCTTCAACCTTTCTTCCCAAAAAGAACTCACAGTAACCTATGTTTTTTTGGTTTTTGGTTTTTTTTATAACAATTGATATTATTTTTTCAGTGTTCCAAGATTCATCGTTTATGCTTCACATCCAGTGTTCCATGCAATATGTACCCTATGGTTTTAAAAGAAAATAAAAATCATCAGAAGTTCTTTTCACTCTGACATTGGCAGACTATGATGAAAATTAAATTTAGATGTGAATTTATAATGTGAATCAAACATGTCTCAAAACATGGGATCATGGCTCAAAACATCACAGTTCACTTGCAGTGACCAGTACCTGACTCTGGCTTCACATAGAAGAACAGGACACATGATCTCAAGGTCACCAACAGTGGTAAGTGAAGTCCCAGCAGCGGGGACTTCGCTCTGAGGGAAATGGGACTCAGAAGAATTAGGCAAGCGACCCGAGTCACACAGGCCTAAGGTGGCAGAGCCAAGCTTTGACCCTAGATGCTTGTGAAGGCAAAGCCTGAGAGCTTACCTGTTATGCTGTGACATTTACCTATGGAATAAACCTCACCCTGCTCTCAGGACCTTCACTTTTCCAAGAAAAACCTTTAAAGATGCTCTAAACAATCTCAGGGCAGAACAACAGGCTACTACATCACTAGGAATGCATGTAGCGAGAAGCTGAACACCAAGAAATTCTATCAATCTGTAGGTTGCTGTTTCCCAAGATATCAAACAGCCTATCTGGGCTGAAATTTTCACTGGGAGGCCTTTCAGTTTTAAATCACATCGACCCAGTGTTGCGAACACCTGCTCTGCAAATATAATAGCCAATATCTGGAGCAAGATAAGATAAATTAGCTCTTGATCCAGATGTTTTGATGGTCATTAATGTGACAACATCTTGTTAAGAATGTGTTATGTACTGGGTATCTGGTAGGGGACTGGCTCATTTTTCTTATTTTCCAGATATGTTTTACAGTAGGAATGGAATGGAAACATGGTCTCAATCGTCATAGAAATGAAATGAGCAGAAAAAATGACAGATTATAAAACAAACGTCTCTGACTAATTAGCATTGAATTAGCAGGATTTATTATTAATAACAATATAATGGGCTAGCGTACATTCATGGAGAACTAATGGCATGTCAAGCAATATAATGAATGTTTTATGTATATCATTGTCACGTTTAATCTGTGCACCTATTCTCATTTGAGACACAGGGATTTGGAGACTTGGAGAGGCTGTCAAATGAAAGTAGTCAAGTTAGATTCAAACTGTGATGACTCTGGAGCCCTAATGCGACTGTCACATTAGTGACTTTTCTGCCCTTGATACGCAGAGTGTGGTTCAAGACCAGCAGCAACTGACTTCTGGAAGGTTGTCACAGCCACAGGATGTCAGCCTCCCTCCCTACACTAATGAAAGCAAGCCTACACTTTACTAGGATCCTCAGGAGACTGTGTGCTAACTCTTCTAGGTAGGTTCATGGACCACTTGACTATATCACCTGAGTGCTCATGGAAAACAAGGCCCTTAACTGGGCTCCACTCCATGTTAACAGAATAATTCTCTGAGGGTGGGACCCAAGAATCTGTATGTTTACCAGTTCTTCAGATCATTCTGATGGCACAATGGCATAACAGCATAACCAATGCTGTGCTTTATATTCCTTCTCTTCAAGGTCTAGATATGGGGTTCTGTGCTTATTTCCAGAAATGGAAGACATATCCCAAGATGGGAGGACTGTAAAAGAGGAAATGGGTCCAAGTGAGGGATTTTAGGAAGACATTCACCTATTGTTGATTTATAACACTGGGGAAGCTTTAACCATCTTATCAAACCCAACTCATCAAGTCCATCCAATTCAGCAAACATTTGCTGAGTCCATGTGCTCAGCATTTGCAGCAGGGTTCAAAAGGGTAGGTTTTCAACTACAAGGTTAATGAGCAAAGACACAAGCAAACACAGCCCAAGCACAGAGCTTTGGGACATAAGAGATGCACACCATCCAAATCAGCTCTCCCTAAATGGAAACCCAATGCCCTTCCTCACCCAGGTGGTTCCATCTGGCACTGAAGCCACAAACCTGATCAGGGAAATAGACTGACCATGGACTCATCCACTCTTCTGTTCTACCTGAAGTCAAGCTTCTTTAAGCCCTCAGGATGCGTTTGCACACCAACCATGTTGCCCTAATGTGTTCACTTGGTTTTAGCTTTGTTTTTCCTATTTAGCTCTCAAATAATGTATTAAGATCAAAGCCTCTGCTGTGTCAGGGCACACATCCCATGCTGGATGTTCAGCAACCCTTCTATTAGCTCCCTTAAGTGGGCTACCATCTGAATTTTGAGCATTTATTCATTTCACAAACAGGTGCCTAGAACTGAGATATCCTAGAGATACTAGACTGATCCTGTATTCCACACCTAGAAATCAGAATTAGGGTCTAAAAGTGAAGAACATCAACCATTAATGAGAGACATTAAACAGAGATCAATGTAATAGAGGTCAAGTTCACAGTCCTATGAAAGTGAATAGAGGAGCTAAACTCAATAAGGGATGTGACATTCAGTGGAAACCTAAAGATGCAGAAATGGGACTGATTACACGGCCCCCACCAGCCCTTACATATCAGGAAGACTTGCACCCAGATGTTCACTGCTCTGCAATGCTCATGGCCACCCAATCTACATTTAACATTTACTAGTGTGAACAAAGGAGGTTTTGTGCTCTGTTATGGATTGAACTTGTGTCCCCCACAAAATTCTTATGTTGAAACCATCATCTCTCATGTGGTTGTATTTGGAAATGGGACCTCTAAAGAAATAAGTAAGGGTAAATCAGGTCGTACAGGTGGGGTCATGACCCAATAGACTGGTGTCCTTTTAAAAAACATCTGAGCACTCCCTCTCACTCTCTGCTATGTAAGGACATGGCAAGAAACTGTTTACAAGACAGGAAGAAGGTTCTCCCCAGAATCAACCCCTGTTGAAAACCTGATCTTAGGGGCACCTGGAATGGCTCAGTTGGTTAAGCATCTGCCTCCGGTTCAGTTCATGATCCTGGACTCCTGGGATAGAGTCCCACATCAGATTCCTTGGTCAGCAGACAGACTGCTTCTCCTTCTGCCTGCCGCTCCCTCTGCTTGTGCTATCTCTCTCTGATAATAAATAAACTCTTTTAAAAAAAAAATGAAAAGAAAATCTCAACTTAGACTTACAGTCTCCAGAACTATGAGAAAATAAAGGTTATGTTTAAGCCACTCAGTCCGTGGTACTTTGTTATGGCAGCCCAAGCAGACTAATACATGCTGTATTGTGATAGGAACCTGCTAAAGGCACTTCTTTATTCATTTATCATTACTTATCATTACAAAAGAAAAAGTATACCTAGTGGCTTGAGGATTTATTTTTTTTGCTTTTTTTCTGATCAGTGACAATATCCATGTGATATCTGTAACAGTGGGCTAAATTAAAATAAGACCAATAAGTTCATTTTATAGCTTCGGTGAACAAAATCGAGTTCTATCATAAATATATTTTATAATTTTAAGTAAGCAAAGTTTCCAAGAAATTTACATATTTAAATGGTGAAACTGATACTTTAGGGTTTGCTTTATCTCGTGAACTCATTAAAATTCTAGAGATAATATTGTGTTTAATATAAGAAAATGAGTATTCTTCAAAGGTTTTGCCCCACCACGTCTTTTTTTTTTTAATACTTAAGGATGAAACATTTTCCTCTTTATTTTTAGTGATAAATACAGGGGTTAGCCTGGTATCTTTTGGATTTCATAAAGGTTTTTGATTATATTTTATAATTACAATTTATATTTTAACAACTATGGCTAGTATAAGAAATCAAAGTCTTTAATTTCTGATTTTCATGTTATTCCTTAATTACTGTGCTCCACCCTTACAAATATACAAATGATGAGGTAAACATCATGATTCCTACTTAGTAGATAAGGAAATGAGACACAAGGAGGGGACAGGAAGATAGTCAGTGTCACATAGTCAGAAAGTGGAAATCAGCTTCCAAATCCAGGCTTGTTTGACTCCATCTGCCTGCCTCCTTCTTCTTCTTCTTTTTTTTTTTTTTTAAAGATTTTATTTATTTGACAGAGAGAAACACAGCCAGAGAGGGAACACAAGCAGGGGGAGTGAGAGAGGGAGAAGCAGGCTTCCTGCCGAGCAGGGAGCCGGTTGTGGGACTCGATCCCGGGTCTCCAGGATCATGACCTGAGCCGAAGGCAGTCGCTTAACC
>PITA01018536.1:0-39942 GCA_004023965.1 Spilogale gracilis
ATATATGTACCACATCTTCTTTATCCATTCATCTGTTGATGGGCACCTCGACTCTTTCCACAGGATTGTCTTTTGTAATGAAAATAGGGTGATGCAACCACCATTACTTACTAATTACTTAATTATTCAGTGGCTGCTTTCCTACAGGATAATTTCCTCACTGTGCCACATAAGATATTTTCTGATTTGACTTTCACCTGCCTTTTCAGCATTTTTTCTCCATCCTATGTTAAAAATGTCATTTAAACAGTGGTTATAACCTTGAATTTAATATTATAATAATAAATTTGAACCTACCTCCTCTACATAGAAGGCAATTTATATGTTAATGGGCCTGAGACATCCATTATAAGCTACTTTATAAACTGATAAACTATTCTTGATGAAATGGATCTCAAATTTTATTTGTACTATTTATGTGTGAATGTCTGTGTGTGTTAATGACAGAGGAAATTAGGCAAGATAACTCTTCTATAAGTCCCTAAAATGGAAGTATATATTCCATTTATTTATATTTACTAGGCAAGATCTAGGCCTTGCAAAGATCAACTGCAGCTGAACTTGTCTTCTGTCTGGTTCTCACAGTGACCTCTGGCTCTGACTTGCAACTGGGGTTTAAAATCCCCTCTCTCAAGTTCACACAACTGTCCCTTCAGGGGCTGTGCATTTTCTCCCAGTCTGAGCTCTTTTAGACAAATGTCAGTTTTTTTGTCATTAACCTTGTGAGAATTTCTGAAAATAAATAAACAGTTTGGAGAAGGAAACCCGCTCTGGGAGTGGAGAATATGAGTCAGTGCCATGTTGGGAGGAGGGGTGTGGAGACAATGAACGTTTGGCTTATGTCTTCGAGGCTCTTGCATGGAGATCTGAAGCTTGGGGGTGGCCTTGCAGCACTGTTTTCTGGCATTTACCCTGGAATAGAAGTCCATGCCAGGAAAGCGATGATATAGCAAAATTTATGAGGACCATTAATGATATACTGAAACGGATAGATGATTGTTATAGTGACTTGAAATTTTCTAAATTTATAAGGGATTGCAGCCTTTCATAAATGTTACCTCAAGAGAAACCGAGGCCTCCTCTAATCCAGTCCTAATTTACCCAACCTCCTTCTTTCCCATTACATTTCATCAAGGATTTATCATTCCTGCCACTTGCTGGTTGAGTGGCCCTGGTTCAGTCACAGCATGTGCCTTCTGCTTTCTATCCATAAATAGTAGGACCAACACCATGGGGTTGTTGTGAAGATGGAAATAAAATAAGTAATGTTCATGGAAGAGGATTTTAAGTGATAAAATGCTATAAGAAAGTAGGAAATTGTATTCTTTGGCTTCTGAAGTCCAATCCTTTCTTCTCATGCTGGTTCGTTTTGATCTAGACTCTAGCAGATTTATATACACAGAGAAGAAGTCATGAACATTTATAGGAAAGGTTTTTTTTTAATCAATTGTGCTTGCAAATGCAAATATTTAAAAATACAATTAAAATAAAAGTTTTACTATTTTTAAAAACTATAAGAAAGAAATTTAAAAAACCCAGGAACTATGTGTAGTATTAATTCTAGTTTTTGTCCTGGAATGGTGTGAACATGGGACAGTCATTGCCCAGACTTGCCTTTTTATAGCCCTTTACTAGACCATGGGGTCTTCAAGGGTACCATGAACTTGTCATCACTCAAATTCAGCACAGTATGAGTATATAGATTGGCAGTAAATATTTAAAAAGACGAGTGGGATTTGGTTTCTTCTTCTTTACAGAATGAGAGTAAGACTATACCAGGGTTCTTCTAAGTAAGGCTGGTGACTCATTGGCTTTTTCTTTTTTTATGATTTCATTTATTGAGAGAGAGAGAGTGAGAGCATGTGCGAGTAGGGGGAGGGGCGTGAGAGAGAAACTTAAGAAGATTTCATACTGAGAATGGAACCGGATGTGAGGCTCAATCTCAGGCTCAATTTCACGACCCTAAGATCATGACCCGAGTGGAAACCAAGAGTGGAATGCTTAACCAACTAAGCCACTCAAACACCCCGCATTGGGCTTTGAAAGGAATTTTGTGGGCACCACTAACATATGAAGATGCAATGGGAGAGAAAAGAGTAAAACCTTAGACTACACATAATAAGGGGATATTGCTTGTAAGACCTTGGTTTCAATTGTGTGTGTGTGTATGTGTGTGTATGTGTGTGTGTAATAGGTCTAGACATCAGATATGTTTCTTATTGTTCATTGTGGCTGAAAATGTGTAGAAAACATGGGACTAGTCCTCACATCTCTGGTGTCATGCTGCTGCTACCACTCTCTTAATGCATTATGTTTGCTAGGACTTTACATTCTGCAGAAAATGTCTGCATCCACACCTTCATATGTTCCTCATCAGAACCTGGGGTAAGGAGGGACATGTTATGGCTCTTCCTATTCTTCTTGTAGAGGAGGAGAGACATATCCTTGACTCTCCCTTCAAGAAGGGACTGTGTTTGGAGAAACAGTTTGTTGAGGCCTGGGAAAAATGACTGGAACAGAGATGAGCCAGTCCTTGTCTCCTGAGGATGGAAGGTATTGGGGAGGGAGCCTGAGGATCCAGAGAGGCCAGTAAGGTTGTGTGGGGGAGGGAAAGGCTGAAAGTGAACCCTTGATGGAAGCCTTGGGGAATATGGGCTTTTTAGTGGAATGCTGCTGTGCATTGCCTGGTCAGACCTTCTTCCAGGATTCCACCAATCTTCAGATCCAGTCACGAAAAAATCATGAACTTCTTGCTGTGACTGGATTTCTTGGGGAATGTGGCACGAAGCTGTGCTGACATTCAGAAAATGCAAACATTTTCCGCAGAATGTAAACTCCTATCAAACAGAAGCTGATTCTGCACCAAGTTGTAGCCAGAGTCGAAGGGGAAACAGAATGCATGGATGAAATGACATGAGCGTCTAGGTCACAGACAGACAAGGAGATGGAGGGTCAGAGAGGTTTCATGACAGCTTACCAAAAGGATGCTACGTAATTGACCAGAGGCTCTCAGAAAGCTTGGAAATAGAGGACATGGAGTGACAAGACCACCTAATTCTGTTCCTTTTTTTTTTTTTTTTTAAACTGATATGGCTTTATGTATTCTGACCATGACAGTGTTGTCCTGATGCTCAAACATGGTACTGTCTGTGGTGGGGTAGTCTATACATAAAGAAGCTGAAAATGGTCAGCAAGAAAGCCACAGGCTGTCGCAGACAGGGATGGTGCTCCCCCCCCCCTTTTTTTTGCAGTATAGGAAATAACATAGAGTTGCTGGTGTGTGCACAGTGAGGCAGAACTCCCTGCTTACACTATGAATCAGGGCTGTTCACGTCACTTTCCCACCACCACCGCACAGGAACAAACAGATTGATAACATCCTCAGTTATAGACATCTGCCGTAGGCCCCTCTGTAGAGCGTCTATAGGAAGATAGCAGCTGTCCCCAAGTTTTGGCATTATAGGGAGCTGTGCTGTCATCATTAGGAAAGAAAGAACTTTTTTTTTTTTAAGATTTTTATGTATTTATTTGACACAGAGAGAGAGAGAGATCCCAAAAAGGCAGAGAGGCAAGCAGAGAGAGACGGGGAAACAGGCTCCCTGCTGAGCAGAAAGCCTGATGGGGTCCTTGATCCCAGGACCCTGAGATCATGACCTGAGCAGAAGGCAGAGGCTTAACCCTTTGAGCCACCCAGGTACCCAACAGTAAGAACTTTAAAAATATGTCTGAGAAAAACAAGCAAATGTAGATAAAGATAGTGGGAATACTTACCAATTAGACATTCAGTCCCACAGTGAGGAAACTCTCGTTCCTGTGCGCGTCCGGTTAAACTCTGATCATCATGGGGGCCATGAGAGGACCAGGGACAGATGCAGTATCCAGGTGGCCAAAAAAAGTACAGTTACTGGACAGGATCCCATCGGGGAGACAGGGCTAATGCCAACCATACTCCATCCTGTAGGGAGTCTCAACTTGGAATAGAGGGATATGAAGCAGAATCTCCAAGAAGGCTTTGCTAAATAACTTCTGCTCATCCTAGCAGATTTTAATGAACTTTTCCCTAGGACATCCCTTCTCCTTCCCCTTCTTTCCTTCTTTAAATCCTTGAAACTGCTACCTGCAGAGGTATTACTGATGGGCACGCGGTAGTGTCTGAGGAAGTACGAGAACTCATGGACCGCCTTTGTAGGGGACACACCAGTTTATACCATCTTTGTAGAGATCTGCATATAGTTCTTTTTTTCTATAGTCTGGATTCAGTTATTGTTAGGGTATTCTCAAATTTCATCAGGTATGGAGATCTTAACCGAATATCAGAGTTTCTTGCCTCTAGGGTGAACAAAGCAGGTGAGCAGCTTAGAGACACTCACCTGAGCCAGGCTAAATCTCCTTGAGGTGCTCTATGTATTACAAAAACGCCTTTGTAAACCATAAAATGCCCTACAAATGTAAGTGGAAATGATTTCTGCCCTGCCCCAACAGCCTTCTACACTCCATAAGTCACTGCATTCACAGTGGTTTCTTTATGAAATTCCCTGTTCCCCCATTTATGAGCCAGTAACTCGATATAGCTTTTTGGTGCCTTCTTTGTCTATAGGTAAACAGTCCAGGGTGAATTTGCAAAAGCTGCTCTCTCCATAGAATATTCACCAACCTGTGAGTACTGGAGGCAGCCTTCGACTTCTGAACCTCATAACGACTCTGTAGAGGAGGTAGGATAATACCCATTTTACAGTTGAAAAAACTGAGACTCGGTGAGGCTATATGACCTGTCCATGGGCTTTAAACGGAGGCCACCTGACCCCCGCATGCCCTGTACACATGAGATTATCAGTGAGGTCGGGGATGAGGTCTGTCTTGCTCACGGCTGCAACTCTAGAACTCAGTGTGCGAGCCGTGCTGAGGCATGTCTGCTGGGTGAATACATGCATGGATGAACAAATGATTGCATGGGGATTAGCTGCAATATTCGATCCCCCAGGGCTTCACATGGTTTCTGGCATGCAGTCATGCTCCGTGAGTATTTGCTGCCAGCATTAGTGAGTGAGTGCATGAGCGTGTGCCTCTGTGAGGCTCAGATGTGGGGCTCAGATGTGGGGCGGGAGCTTACATGCTCCTTCCCTGGGTTCACCTCTGGGTTCTGGGACAAGGGCATTTCTTTGGGTTCTGGTCAACTCTTCCTGAGAGTTCTAGCTGAAGCCTCCCCCTTGGGGCTCTCAGCACATGCAGGGAGCTGCAGGAAACACACCTGTCAGGAGCACCCTTCCTCTACAGAAAGCAGACTTGGAATGTCAACTGAACATCCATATATGGGCATCGCCTATCACACAGGCCTGCAATAAAAAGTCTGCTCTGCCCTGCCTCTTTGAGAGGCAGTGTCTCAGCCCTCCAGGAACTTCCTCCTGGGTCTTATTTATTGTAGGCCTGTTTCAGAGCACTCACAAATCCCAGGGAGGCCTCGCTGCTCTGCTCTGGGCTTTCAGAAGATTGTTGATAGTTATCTCCTGTCCCAATTAATCAGCTGCTCTGTGCACTTGAATTATCATCCTGCTCGCATCGCGTGGTTGGAATGTTCTCCTTGCCGTGACTTTGCCACTCCAGGCTGAGCAATGGAGAGGAGATGCACTCTGTTTTGTCCTGTCCTTCCTGGCTCTGGAATAAGCACATTATGTTCACATGAGAACAGCCCCTGCATTTCACCCACACCCACTGTGTAGGGCAGATTCTCCCACCTTCTGGCCACGTGATAACTCGGTTTCTTTGATGTATGGTGAGGACCTTAGGACCTGCTCTGCCTGCCAAGAAGGTTGGGCTCGAATTGCTCCTGCTTCCAAGATGCATTCTAAAAGTAGCTTGTTTGTTGCAATAAGTTTTTCTTGTCATTTCCCATTTTGTCCTTAAAGCATAATATACATTCATTAGAAAAAAAAACCAAAAACCAAAACAAAAAGCAAATAATTGACACTAACTGAAGGTCAATATACAATAATCACCCCCCACCTAAATCCAAACTCTCCAAAGCCCTTTGCTCATTCTTTGTGTCTCCTTCAGAGGCGGGGGCAGGAGAACATTAGTACCATGCACTCTGACCATGTGCTGTTCCTATTAGCCCGCTTATACACCAGCTTTTACTCAACCGTTAGATCATGGCCGGTGACAGCACAGCGATCTGTCATGCTGCTCAGAAACCTTGTTCAAGTTCATGCTTTCATCATGTGTGTGTAAAAGAGTGGTCACTTCAGAAGTGCAGCTCTTCCCTCCGCCTCCTCCCCCCTTCCCGAAAGAGTCAATAGAAAACACTCAGTGGCTCAGCATCATGAATGGCATCAGTCTTTGTGCTCAAGAGAATTTAGACACAAAACTACCACATAAGGCTTTGAAACAGAATTAAGTTATATGCTTGATCATGATGCCCCAAAGTAGGAGTTTCTGTACATTCTCAAAGGAGAAGGTGCTAAGAGTGTATGCCTATGTGTGAGCTGACAAGTTAGTGGACTTAATAGTTACCGAGTACGGGCTGTGCATCTGTTGTATCTCATTTAATCCTTTCAATGACCTTTCCAGATAGATATTTCTTTCTCATGATATTATTTTTACTTTTATCATGAAAAATTTCAAATATACATAAAACTAGAAATAACAAAATATACATCCATATTTCCTTTATCTGGATTAGCAGTAATGGTAAATTTTCCACTTTTACTTTATTTTTTCCCTTGCTTAATTTTAAAAAAAGATTATTTTATTTATTTTTATTTTTTAAAGATTTTTATTTATTTATTATTATTATTTGAGTTTTTATTACATTATTTTATTTTTTCAGTGTTCCAAGATTCATTATTTATGTCTCACACCCAGTGCTCCATGCAATACATGCTCTCTTTAATACCCACCACCAGGCTCACCCATCCTCCTATCCGCCTCCCTTCCAAAACCCTAAGTTTGTTTCTTGGAGTCCAAAGTCTCTCATGCTTCATCTCCCTCTCTGATTTACCCCAGTTCACATTTCCTTTTCTTCTCCTAATGTCCTCTCTGTTATTCCTTATGCTCCACAAGTAAGTGAAACCATATGATGCCATGCTTGACTTTCTTTGCTTGCCTTGTTTCACTCAGCATAATCTCCTCCAGTCCCGTCCATGTTGATACAAAAGTTGGGTATTCATTC
Source organism: Spilogale gracilis (assembly GCA_004023965.1). NCBI lineage: Eukaryota > Metazoa > Chordata > Mammalia > Carnivora > Mephitidae > Spilogale > Spilogale gracilis. Next base: position 7,166 of record PITA01018536.1, read on the forward strand.
TTTCTGATGGAGGCATAATATTCTATTGTATATGTGGACCATATCTTCTTTATCCATTTGTCTGTTGAAGGGCATTTTGGCTTTTTCCACAGCTTGGCGATTGTGGCCATTGCTGCTATGAACATTGGGGTACATAAGGCCCTTCAAAAAAGATTGTAGAGAGAAAGTACATGTATATGCACATGCAAAAATTGGGGGGGTACAGAGGGAGACAAGCCCCGAGCAAATTCCCTGCTGAGTTTGGAGCCCCATTTGAGACTCAATCCCACGATCCTGAGATCATGACCTGAGCCAGAACCAAGATTCAGCCACTCAACAATATAAGCCACCCAGGCCCCCCTCCCTGCTTATTATTTAAATACAGTCACTCCAACATAATCCGGTCTTTATCTCCAAGACATAAGGAGTTTCTTTATATAATTATAATATCACTGTGACGCAGAAGAGAAGGTTCCCAATATTAAGATGAGGAAAACTGCTCAAAGATGTGTGGAGATCCAGACAATCAGACTATGCTTGGGGTCTGGGAGGATGACTTGCTTTTCTCCCATCATATTTGGGGCTAAGTTAAAAAGCTGACATTTTGGAGGACACATTCCCTAAATTCCCTAAAGTTAAGGGACTGGAGATGGTGTTTGGAGAGATGGAGAGCTGACTGCTGTCACCAGGTAGCACCTGCATTTGGAACTTTCCATTTTTCATCCTGTTTCATATACATCAGTGCCACTCAAAGTGCAGAGAATGTTTAGGCTCCTGTAGCCATTGGAACCTAGGGGTTATAGCTGGGCATGGTCTATTTCAACCTTGAAATTCTTAAGAATCCTGTTTGTCTTCTGGAAAATAGGAACTCTGGGGGTGCCTGGGTGGCTCAATTGGTTGAGGGTCTAGACTCTCGATTTGAGCTCAGATAAGGTTGTGAGAGTAAGCCCTGTGTTGGGCTCTACCTTCAGTGGGGAGTCTGTTTGTCCCTCTCCCTCTGTTTCTCCCCCACACCTGCTCTCTCTTTCTCAATAAATAAATAAATAAAATCTTTAAAAAAAAGGAATTTGGTTTTATAGCATCCCTAAATGTCTTCATATGTATTCATGAATTTATTTGTTCTTTCATGAAACAAATATCTTTTGAGAATTGGATATAAACAAGCACTGGGAACAACTTAGATCTAAGAGGTGGGATATTTTTTATCCTCACTTTCCCACTCCACTTTTCTAGTGAAAGTAGCACTCCATAGAAGGTGCCATGGTGATCCCATGGCTTCCTGTATTCCCTTTTGTCTTCGGGACACTTTGCTTCACATGAGCACCCAGGTTTGAGATACTGTTAAGGCAGGAGATGCCCAAGGGCATTGATTGATGTGGCTGTCTGGTGAGACACAGTGCTTGTGAGTTGGCTGCTGACTGTTCACAGTCTGGTTTGCAGAGAATCAGACTCACTAGTTGTCCATTGCATAACTACTTATGCTGAACTTTGGTAGGCCTATGAAAATGAATAAGATAGGTTCTGGGGTATGGAGTAGACAGATGTGTAGAAAAACTAACTATATTATAATGTTATGGGGATTTTAGTGTTCATGACCTCTAGTCCTACATTCTAGAATAATCTGTTATTATTCATTCATTCGAAATATATTTGTTGTGTACCTTTGTTTTAGATACTGGAGGTTACAAATGAGACAGACAGAGTCCCTATCCACAGAAAGCTTACCTTCTAACATGGGATCCTAATCCTTCCCATAAAACTTATGTTTGCCCAGCACCTTATAGTTTCAAAATACTTTTTCATATATGTCTAATTTTGATACAACATTCTATGGAATAGGCATAATAAGTCTTCTTATTCTAATTTTATAAGAGAGGAAATTAAAGTGTGGAGAAATTAAGAGCTTGTGGATAAAGCAACAGACCAGGAATTTAAAGGTTGTGCTCTTTGGTCCATATGACATACTCTGGTCCATATGAGGTATGAAGGTTATGTATAGCATTACACTGAGCCCTGGGGATGGAAAGATGAAGTCTCCTCCATAGATAGATGAGTCTTGATTCCTGTCCTGATATCCAGTCTTTTAATAAAGCCCAAGGAGAACATTTAAATTTCTCCCACTCTCCTTCCCTCCATCCATTCCTTCCCCATCTTCTTATCAGTGAACAGTACCATGATTCACCCCTTCACCAAACCAACATTCTAGGTTGGTTCTCTATGGCATTCATCCCCAAGATCTTCTCAGTTCTGCAGAATATATTCCATGTTTTCTCCATCTCCACCATGACCTACATAGTCTGATGACCCCTTTCTCTTTTCTAGGCCTCTATGATACCTTCAACAAGATTTCCTGTTCTCGTCCTTTCTCTCCAAAGAGCAAACTAAGTGAACCTTGAAAGACCTTAAGTCATGATACTTCCCTGTTTAATATCCCCTGATGGACTCCATTCCTCCTAGAACAAAATCTTGCCTCCTTTTCTGGACTACAGGGTGCTAAGTAACCTGGTTTCTTCCTTCCTCACACTCATCTCCGATCAACCCCTCATCACCCTACAACTCCAGCTGCACTTCTCATGCCAGCCACACTGGTGTTCTTTCTACTCCATGAGAACTCCACTCTGATTTACATTGTAGGGTCTTTATTCTTTCTTTTGATTCTCCCATGAGGAGGCCCTTCTAATCAGAGTAAAAATCCTAATATTTAATCTGGTGCTCAGATTAAATGTCATTTCCTCAGAGAGGCCTTCTTTGACTTTCTCCCAGCATTCTTTCAAGCCACTTTATCTTATTCTTCTATGTTACTAATCTTTACCAGTCATTACTTCTTGTTTATTTGCTTGCCCACCTATTGTCTGTATTTTCCAGTAGAGAGTAAGCCCCAATAAAAGAATCTTGTCCATCATCTTTATTTCTATACCCTCAATGCCCCAAACATGGCTGGCATATAGTAGATGCTTAATAAATGTTTTTTTGATTGAAGAAATTGCAGAAGTTGGGGCTGTTGCTTTCCAACTTTGAATAGTTTTATCAACTCATTGCTCAGGGTTATAGACTATGACCAGGTAAGGGCCCATGGGTATAAATCTTTTGACCTGATGAAAGAACAGGGCTGGAAGGGCCAAAGGCTGATTCTCTAAGTAAGTAAAGTAATGAACCCAGTGATTGTTCACTTAGCAAACCTTGTCTTCAGCGGCTCTTAGGAAGTGAATATTCCATGAAGCTCACTTCAAGCTAAGTGTTTCCCTATCTGCTCTCTTACATCCATGCAATAACCCTGTGATGTGAAATGTAACTATTTTATGGTACAGGTGAGAAAATGAGGCTCATAGAGATGAGTTAACTTGGCCAAAGTTACCTGTCCATGGAGAGCCAGAGCTGCAATCCAAACTCAGGGTTATTTTGCTGCTGAACCATCATCTTCCCTCTCCACATCTCTGGAAGCCAGGACAAGACTTGAAAGCAGAGGTTTTTCAAGATTTAAGAAAGAAATATGCAGGTGACTGGAACAGTCATGACATATCTGAGTGTTTGATGTTCAGACTCTTGGTGAGTGGAGGACCAGTCTGAGACAACCCTCTGTTCAAATGTTGTTTTCTTTTAAAAAGTGCAATTTCACTATGAGGTTTGGAAGGGCCTTCCTCAGAAAGAGAGCCCAATTACAGGGGCGCCACATTCAAAATGCAAGAATGCCTGATTTGTGCTTTTTGAAATAGCAAAAAGGGCTCTGAAACATATTAAATTTTTATGAGGTGTGTTGCTGACTAAAATTTTTTAGAGCAAATAATCATACAAAAAGAGTAGACCGCATACTTAAAATTAAAACCTCTAAATAAGAAAAATATTTATTAAATAAACTTACACCAAGCCACAGTGGCCTTTCGCATGGGCTTTCTCCTTGAACTATTAGGCCATTTCAATTCTTGGAATAATCTTAATCAACAGATCAATGGATCATTATTCAAGAATGACTGTCTGTGAGGTGTGGCCTGTTGTATAGGGAATCCTGGGCTAAGAGTGAGAAGACCTGGTGAGTTAGTTTCGTCCCTAACTGTGTAGTTTTGGGAAGCCACAAGGCTCTTTGGGTACAGTGTCACCATCTTTAAAACAGAGATAGTGGTATATCCCTTCATTGTCTCTTAAGGTGATTGTGAAAATCAAAGAACTAAGGGTTGTGAAGTGCTTTGAAGTGTAATGGAGGTGTGAAACTTTTTTTGATATTAACAGTACTAGTTATTTCAGCAATGCTAACAAGTAGACTTATTTGCAATGGCCAAGAGAAAGAGACTTTTATCTTAGAACTCTTTTCTTTTGTCCTTTCTGTGTAGCTCATTTCTGAGAAATTTTTATTTTAAAAATTTATGTACAGAATCCTTTGGGGACTGCCTTTTGCTATTTTGAGCTAAATTTTTGGAATGAAAACAAAGTTTTGATACTGCACTTTTAAGCCTTGGCATCAAGACCATTTTCTATATTATGAGTTAATAAAAAATTTGTTTAGGATCCTTGTTCATTATTGATCACCTTCTGTGGTATTAGATGCCACTGATTCAGGAAAGTAAAACCTGACTTACATTGCCAGAATTTCATCTTGTTACATACTCATCATTGGTGTTGGAATTTGATGAGGTGCAGCAAATAGTATCTTTCTTTCCTGAGCAAATTATAAACTGATTAAGAAATGGAAGTGACAATCAGGAAAGATATCCATATACCATATTCATTTCTCGTAGAGTGGTTGAAAACATGGCTGGGTGTGCCCGCCAAATGAGCTTGCTAACAAGCCTGCTCTGAATGAAACTAACTCCCTTAGGCATGGGCAGCACAAGCAACCCCCGGCCTCGTCCATCCCCCATCCTCCCCAACCAGGTTCTTGCACCAGTCAAATCTGATATATGTATTTTTTTTTTATTATTTGACAGAGAGAGAGAGAGAGAGACAGCGAGAACACAAGCAGGGAGAGTGGGAGAGCGAGATGCAAGCTCCCGGCCGAGCAGGGAGCCTAATGCTGGGCTGGATCCCAGGACGGTGGGACCATGATCTGAGCTGAATGCAGCCGCTTAACAGCTGAGTCACCCAGGTGTCCCCAAATCTGATATTTTTTATTGTCTGAATTAACCAGCCCAAGAGTTCTCTCACCACTACTCTTCCTTTGTGTGAGATAATATAAATATTTTTCAATTAAGCAATTGGAATTGAGGTTTTCTGTTACTTGTAGCCCAAGATATCATAATAGGACATATTTACTTAGGTCTGAGAAGCCAGTGTGTGTATTACTCTAAGGTATCTTGAAGGGAAAATAAAGGGATATTTTTCTTGATTAACCCAGTGTAATGCATGCCTGCTTCTATGAGTTCTGAGTGATTTACTCACTGCCTTATTTACAAATATATATATTTATGAGTGGGGGCCATGGCAGAGAGAAGGAAATCTCCCTTGATCTTTGGACAAGAATTCCCCTAAAACCACTATGTGGATAATTGTCTTAGAAAATACCCTCTTTTGACTCTCACTGGCTATAATTAGAGCTTCACAACTTACATTTCTCTTCACGGACAAATTTCAAAAGAGTTTTCTTCTTTTGCTTTCTTCATCTGTTTATCTCTTTTACTTTTCAATTCATTTATCAAGTGAGTGTCACCAATATTTTTCTGATTTTGAGGCTCTTTCAAAGTCTCATGTTATTTAACCACTCCCTGCCTTTGGGTACAATTAACACCCCCTTCTTTGTTATCTCTATTTTCTGTGGCACTCTGCCAACCTGCTCTTCCATTTACCTCTTGGGCCATTCCTTCTCACATTCTTTTACGGTTTCTTCTTTCCTGCTGAACGTTAATTGTTGGTAATCCCTTAGAGCTCTGCCCTTATCAATGTTCCCATCCCATTTAATCCATTCTTCCTTGGTAATCATTTCTAATTCCTGAAATTCTATAGGCTGATTTACATGTGTGACCAAGATCTCAATAAATTGTCATTAAATAAAGAGAATAAATGAAATAATCTCTTCTAAGTAAAAAAATCACACATTAAGGTATTTGGATTTTCACTTTGGTGTCTCATAGGAACTTAAATGTAATATATCTCAACATTTTTTCCTTTCCATTTCCTGCTTTTATGCCCATACTCCCTGCCTTTGTCAGTTAACTTGCAAATATGGCTAGGAATTACCCTGAACTATTCCCCTTACCTTTCACTTACTCCTTTACCACCTTCTGTCAAACTCTCTTTTTTTTTTTTTTTAAAGATTCTACTTATTTATTTGATAGAGAGAGAGATCACAAATAGGCAGAGAGACAGGAGGAGAAAGAGGGGGAAGCAGGCTCCCCACTGAGCAGAGAGCCCCATGTGGGACTCGATCCCAGGACCCTGAGATCATGACCTGAGCTGAAAGAAGAGGCTTAACCCTCTGAGCCATCCAGGCACCCCCAAACTCTAACTCTTAAATATCCACCATGTTTTCTTCCCCTTACTAGATTTGTTGCCACTCTCTACTTCAGAGCCTTATCATATCTTGCCTAGAATATACCAATGACCTCTCAACTGACCTCCAAGCCTCTAATGTTTTCCCTTGGTTTTTCCACAGTCAAGGTGTTAATTTGCACATGGTACTATGTCAATATAGTATAAGTTCTATAAATAGCACATACATACTCTTAATATGAATCTAGATAAATTCTCTTTAGATCTATTCATAGGGAGTTGAAATGTTTTTATTGTAAAAAGAATCTACTTATAGCTTATAATATTTTACTGTATATATATAAGGTAAACTATTTTAAAATACATACTTGTAGCCACATTACTGAACTATCTTATTAGCTCAAACGTTCTTCAATTTATAATTTTTATTTTTAAAAAACGTATTTTTGAAGCATAGTTGACATACAATGTTATATTAATTCAGGTATACCACACAGTGATTTGACAATTCTACACATTACTCAGTGCTCACCTGGTAAGTAGTCTTCATTTGTCACTACAAAACATTATTACAATATTATTGGCTATATTCCCTTTGTTGTACTTTCTTTCTTCATGACTTTTTTAAAACTGAAAGTTTATACCTATTTTGCCCATTCCCCACCCCGTTTAGTATTTTTTGTGCATGTTTTCTAAGTGTATAATGATATACTTTCCAAATAAATGAAGCTTTTTACTTATAAGACACTTAAAAGTACAAGACCTGTATAAGTTTTGTTTCTCTATTTTGTCTTATTGTATTATCCAGAAGTTGCACAAGAATGGTAAATAAAGTACAGGGTACCTTGTCTTGTCTTGTACAGGGTACCTTGTTGTTCTTGTCTTATCTTTGGCTTTCATACAAATTTATCTGATATACTACATTTAGGGATGTTTTTGTCAATCAATTTTGAGATCGATATCCATTGTCATGTTAAAAAATAGTCTGCTATTCACTTTTAATAAGATTTAAAATAAATAAGAGCAGATTTTGAATTTTTTACATTGCTTAAGAATTTGTTAAAATGAATAGAGTTGTATTCTATTAATTCATTGATGTGATGAATTATATTAATAACATCCTGTTAGAAATAATGTAGGATAATCCAGGGAGAGAAACGAAACAACAGAGAGTTTGGACACAGAAACAAACTGAGGTACTTGGAGGGAGGGGGGTGGGGGGATGGGAAAGCCTGGTAGTGGGTACTGAGGGCACCTATTGCATGGAGCACTGGGTGTGGGGACTAGGGAATGAATCTTGGAACACTGGAAAAAAATTTAAGTAACAATAAAAAAAAAAAAGAAATAATGTATCTCAGTAATATTATGGCAATGAATCAGAGGAACAAGGGATACCTGAGTCCTATCTCAAGTTCTTGTCCCCCCTTCTAATGAAGTTCCTGAAGAGGAGATATGCACGAGGAATATTTACAAATAAGATCAGAATCTAATTTAAAGAACTCTGCAAAACAAGGTTGGTTCACATAGGACACCAGTGTTTCCTAAGCTAGTGAGGACTCAGACTATAAAGTAGGCAAAGGCAACTCTTATTTCTATTTCACTGTACCCAAACCCAATCCGAGTCTCAGATCTTTATACTCTGGTTCCATTAAAAAATTAAATAAAATAGAGAGGATGGCTGGTCGATCTTCTTTGGCGAAAGGGCTAATTTAGCTCATGATCTTTGCTTTACGGATAGAAAGGAGTAAGTGAGATATGGATAGAAAGGAATAAGTTAAGTTTGAAGATTCCCTAATATTAAGACAGTTTTACTTTCAGGGAACCTAGGTGGCTTAGTTGGTTAAACATCTGCTTTGGGCTCAGGCCATGATCCCAGAGTCCTGGGACTGAGCCCCACATTGGGATCTCTGCTCAGTGGGGAGCCTGCTTCTGACTGCCACTACCCCTGCTTGTGCTCACTCCCTTTTTCTGTTAAATAAATAAAAATCTTAAAAAAAAAAAAAGAGACAGCTTTACTTTCTAGAATAAATCCATTAACAAATTTTTTGGTTCTCCCCAAATACATCCAGGATCTGATATATTCTCACCACCTCTACTCTGGTCCTGGCCACCATGAACTCCTGCTAGATTATAAGAATAGCCTTCAAAGTTTTCACTGCTTTTCCCTAAAATCTATTCTCCACTGTTTAAGAGTGATGCTTTTAAATTAAAACATAAAGCAGAATATACCACTTCTCTGTTCACTCTCTCATGGTCCCTATCTCACTTATAGCAAAACCTAGAAGTCCTTCCAATGGTTTACAAGTCCCTATCTAAGCCGTCCCCTGTTGCTATTACTTCTCTGATTTTCCTCCTGCGATTCTCTCTTGGACCTCCACAGCCACATCAAGCCTCTTGCTGTGCCTCAAACTCTTTTTTTTTAGATTTTATTTACTTGACAGAGAGAATACAGCCAGAGAGGAAACACAAGCAGGGGGAGTGAGAGAGGGAGAAGTAGGCTTCCCGCTGAGCAGGGAGCCCAATGTGGGACTCGATCCCAGGTTTCCGGGATCATGACCTGAGCCGAAGGCAGTGGCTTGACCAACTGAGCCACCCAGACGCCCCAAGTTGTGCCTCAAACTCTTCAGGCACACTTCACCACCAGTCATTCTTGTCCCATCCTTGGGGAGTTTCCTCATGTGCATGTGCTGATCAGTACTTGGTGAAATAGTAGGGGTGAATCCTTTGAAGATCTCCAGACTTTTCTCTCTGAATGACTCCATCCTTTCTTTGGTACACTTTCCTGCAAAGTTTAGCTGCTTTGGTCTCTGCAGACTCTCAGTTCTATCTTTTCAAATCAGGAAATATGCTGGGCTTGGTCTGGGCTGCTCCTCCCTGCCTTCCAGTCTGAAAAATCTCTGTAGGCAGCATGACTGCTTAGTTTGTTTCTTGCCTCCTGTCATCCACCTGATATCTGACGACTTGAAAACAATTGTTTTATATATTTTATACAGATATTATAGTTGTTTTAAATGGAAGGGTAAATCTGGTTCCTGTTACTCCATCTTGGCACAAAGCAGAACCTCTCAGTGCTTCTAAATTCCCTTTCCTGCCTTAGTTTTCCTTCATAGCACTTAATAACGTCTGACACGTCCTATATGTTATTTATTTACTCATTGTCTGTTTTTCTCCCCATTAGGATGTAATGCTACAAGGGATCTTTATTTTTTCACTATTGTACCTTTTGACTTTGAGAAGGAGCTAGCACCTTGTAGGCACTCAATAGTTATTTATTAAATGAAGGAATGCAGAGAGTGGCATCATCAGGAAGAATTTTGCAGGACCATGGGGCTGTGGTTCTATTTCTACAAGAAATCCTCAATGTCAACAGTGGCTGTGTGGGCTGGATACACTGTTAGTCACAAGAGTCTATCACCTCCTCAGTCAACACCCTTCTTTGTGGGACGCTTTCTCATTCCTCTTGCCCTCTCTCTTAAAGGGCTTTGTTTACACAACTTTCCTTAACTGGATCACAAGACTGAGAAGCATGGGTGGGGGGTTTTAAGTTTCTTTTTAAAATATCATCATTTTACAACCAAGCGTGTATGTGTATCTTCTCTACACCAAGCCTTAAGCAGCTGCTACTTAATCCACATCTCTTTCTTTGTATAAAACATGGATGTTAAAGGTCTTTTTAGCTCATAAGGGTGGAAGTTCAGGTGGGAATGAATCCAAGGGAAACTTTGGACTCACTCAGCAGGGGTGGGTCAGCTAAATAACAGCACCTTTTCCCACAGACTTCCCCTTGTCATAGCTCCGAGCAAGGATTTCCCATCTGTCAGCTGGTGCGTTCAGCAGTTACTCACTTCAGGAACCTAAGTTAAGTGTGTACATGTGTAAGCATGTGTGTGTGCTCCCTGGAATGTGTGAAGGTCTAGGGGACAATTTTTTCTGTATTTTAATCTCTATCTGGGTTTCATTTGGTCTGAGGACCTTGGCATAGAGTCTTTTTCCTCTCATGCCTTACTAGCTTCTTGTCGTTCTTTAGGTCTCAGCTCAATATTTATTTTTTAGAGAGAACTATTCTTCCCAAACCAATTGATGAAGGTTTCTTTAATTACTATTATGTCATTTAATCTCATTGAAATGACAGCATTTTGTAATCATCCAGCTTTTTGAAAAATTAATTTACTTGATCATAGTTAATTTCTTTCTCTGATGTGACATCTGCAGGGAGAACTTTGCCTGTCTTGTTCACTTCCTTTTACCTTGTGTCTTACATAGGACCTGACACATAGTAGGTGCTTAGAAAATAAGTATTGAGTGAATGAATGAATGAATGAATTCATTAGGAGAACAAGGGAATAGAATACTAATGAGAGTGCAGAATTTATGTGGAATTTCATATTTAAGTGTGGATAGGATAGGAGCTGCAAGGGTAGAAAGGAGATTTAGGGCCAAATCAAGAAGGCATTGTATGCCCTGCCATGATAACAATTGGACTTTATCCTGGAGATGATAAAGATCTGTGGAAGGGCTTAAGCAAGTTCATGTTTATATTTTTAAATGACCAATCTAGCTCTGGAGTGGTGTAAAGGTTAGGAGAGAATAAGACATGCTACAAAGTGGCCAATTTGGACACTATTGTAATAATCTGGGGGAGACATAATAACACCCCTAAATTGAGAATATTTGCAAGACTTGAGATCTGAGCAAAAAATTACTTTGATTTAAAGTGGGAAATGAGGAAACTAGAATGGAAAGGAACAGAAACAGCAGCCAGAAATGAAAGTGGGCCAAATAGAGAAAAAAAAAAGAATCTGGATTGGACTTCCATGAAAATGATGGAATAAAAAACTTTGAAGATCCTTTCCCCCTTAAAAATGATAAAAATAGTGGCAAAATTGCCAGAATTAACACTCTAAATATGGTGGAAACTAACCAAAGGCTTGAAGCAATCTGCGGAGCATCATTTATTCAAGAAAAATAGCTAAATCTTCATATGAAATTGCTATGAACAGTGGAGTTTTAATTTTATCCGTTCTCATCCTTTTATTTCTACCTCTGTGGTAACCTTGAAAACCAACAGCCTGTAATCACAGTGAAAACTAGCAGCCTGCCGTCCACTAGAGGGAGCAGAACAGGATTGGAACTCTTTGAAAAGCCCTGTTTTCAGAGAATTGTTATTATTTGATGTGTCATATGGGTTCTTGGAAGAGCCCATTTTCAATGCTGTTTTTATTTAACTGATTCAGAGCTCACCTAGTGTGAAAAATCTTTTCCTTGGGGGCACTTGTGGAATACCATGAAGGACAATTGCTTAATATAAAGGCTGCCCAAGAAAGTGAATAACAATTGAGCCAAATAACAGGCTACCCAAACTCTTAAAAAGAAAAGCTCAAGGATGATAGCTCCATTCATGGCTTTGAAGAGTTTTAACACATTCTTGAGACTCTAGAAGCTCATGTGCATGCTTTGGCCTATGTGAATTCTCAGAAAAAGACCTGAGAAGGCTTTCAGTTCTCATTTGTGGCTGACTTTGAGGCTCTTAGGAAGAACTAAAGGCTAACACAGAGTTGTTAATGACCTTAAATGCCCAATTGAGTGTTGATGGAATGGTCAGCTTGCACACAGAACATTTTTTCCAAAGACTTTAAGACTTACTGATTCCAGGAATTTAAGGAAATGTCCATCTTATTATTAGTTGACTACTAAGCTAACAAAGTGGAGACATCAGTATTGACACATGTCAAAGAATGCAGACCTTACTGAATTAGTTCAGTAAAGTCACTAAACCATTAAGAACAGTAACAATAAATAGCAGCAACAACAAACCCTGGTTGGAGAGTAGGGAAAGAATTTGATTTCCAGAATTACCATATTGTTTTAAATGTTCAGCTTTAACAAAAAACTATGAGATATGCAAAGAAAGAAGGAAATATGGACTTTACACAGGAATAAATGGAGTCACTAGAAACTGAGGAAGCCTAGATGTTAGACTTACAAGACAAAGACTTCAAACCAACTATTTCAAATATGTTCAAAGAGCTAAGGAAAGCATGCCTAAGTAACTAAAAGAAAGCATAATAATGATGTCTCACCCAACACATAATATAAATAAAGAGATAAAATTATAAAAAGGAACCAGATAGAAATTCTGGAGTTGAAAAATAAAATAACTGAAATGAAGAATTCACTGTAGGCTGTCAATATGCAAGCAAGCAAGCAGAAAAAAAAATTTAGCAAGCCTGAATGTAAGTAATTGAAATTATTTAGTTTGAGGAAAAGAAGGAAAAACAGAATGAAGAAAAATGAACAGAGCCTGAGAGACCTGTGAGACATCATCAAGAATACCACCATATACAATAATAGGAATCTGCAAAGGTGGGAGTGGGGTGGGAGATAGGCAATGGGAAAAGAGAGGTAGAAAATTTATTTGAAGAAATAATGGTTGAAATTTCCAATATGATGAAAAACTATAATGTGTAACAAGCTTACTGAACTCCAAAGATTAAATTTGAAGAGATACACACTTTTATACATTACAATCAAAGAGACTCTTGAAAGCAACAAGAGAGCAGTGATCAGTCATGTACTAAGGATGCTTAAAAGGACTCTTAATAAGATTAACTGCTGATTTCCCGTCAGAAATCATGGAATCCAGAAAGCAGTGGAATGGCATATTCAAGGTGCTGAAAGATGATATCAACCAAGATTTCTTTATTTCACACAACTCTACTTCAAAAAATGAAGGTGAAATTTAAACATTCCAAAATAAACAAAACTTGAGAAAAATTTTTACCAGCTGATCTGCCTTTAAAAATACTAAAGGGATCATTCAGGCTGAAATAAAGGAAAGGACACTTGAGAGTAACTGGATTCTGCTCAAGAAATACAAAAAAATCAGTAAAGGTAACTACATAGGTAAATATAAAACATAGTATAAATGTATTTTTCATTTGTAACTTTTTTTTCCCTCTTGCCTGACTTAAAAGACAACTACATAAAGCAATACTTATAAATTTGTATGGATGGCCATATAATGTATGAAGATATTATTTATATGAAATAACAACACAAAGGAGGGAAAAGGGAATGGCATTATGTAAAAGCAGAGTTTTGTTCACTGCTGAAATTAAATTGATACTACTCTGTGCTAGGTTGCTATAAATTAAAATATATATTTTAATTCCCTGGAAACCACTAAGAAAATGGATGAAAAAAGTAGTGAAAGAAACAAGGAGATTAAAAAATACGTCTCTAACGCAAAGGATTGTCATGATTTAAGGGTAGAAAAAGAAAAAAAGATATCAAGCATACAGAAAATAAATAGCAAAAGAGCAGACACAAATCCAACCTTATAAGTAATTACACTAAATAAGATGTATTATACTCCAATTAAAAAGCAGAGATAGGCAAACTAGATTTTTAAAAATCATCTAACCATATGCTGTCTATAAAGGACACATTTACAAACTATAGAAAGACCCCAAATGTCCATTGATAGATGAATGGATAAAGAAAATGTAATATATATATATATACACACACACACACACACAGACACACAATGGAATATTACTCAGCTGTTAAAAAGGATGGAATCTTACCATTTGCAGTGATGTGGATGGAACTGTGGAACTGGAGGGTATTATGCTCAGTGAAATAAGTCAATCAGAAAAAAGCAATTACCATATGGTTTCACTCATATGTGGAAATTAAGAAACAAAACAGGATCATAGGGGAAGGGAGGGGAAAATTAAATAGGACAAAATCAGAGAGGGAGACAAATGATAAGAGACTCTTAACTATAGAAAACAAACTGAGGGCTGCTGGAGTGGAGAGGGGTGAGGGAGTGGGGTAACTGGGTGATGGCTATTAAGGAGGGCATGTGATGTAATGAGCACTGGGTGTTATATGCAATTGATGAATAACTGAAACTCTACATCTGAACTAGTGATATATTATATGTTAATTAATTTAATTTAAATAAAATAAGATAAAAAAGAGACAGACTTAAATTCAAAAAACAGGTTGAAAGTAAAAGGATTAAGAAAAATAATACCATGCAAACAGTAACCAAAATTGAGCTGAGTGGCTCTACTAATGCCAGATAAAATAACTAAAGTAAAACAGAAAACCAAAAAACTGTTACAAGAGTCAAATAAAGGTATTATTTATAGATGAAAGGGTGAATTTATCAAGAAGATACAACTATAAACATTTTTTCAATTTTTTCTGAATTTAATTTTATTTTTTCAGTGTTTCAAGATTCATTGTGTATGCACCATACTCAGTGCTCCATGCAATACATGCCCTCCTTAATACCCACCACCAGGCTCACCCTTCCCCCCATCCCCTCCCCTCAAAAACCTTCAGTTTGTTTCTTAGAGTCCCCAGTCTTTCATGGTCCATCTCTCCCCCTGACTTCCCCCAATTCACTTTTTCTTTCCTTCTCCTAATGTCCTCCATGTTAATCCTTATGTTCCACAAATAAGTGAAACTATATGATATTTGACTTTCTCTGCTTGGCTTATTTCACTCAGCATAATCTCGACTCCAGTCCCATCCATGTTGATACAAAATTTGCATATTCATCCTTACTGGTGGATGTGTAATATTTCATTGTATATATGGACCTTATCTTTATCCATTCATCTTGACTCCTTCCACAGTTTGGCGATTGTGGCCATTGCCGCTGTGAACATTGGGGTACCTATGGCCCTTCTTTTCACTACATCTAAAGATACAACTATAAACATACAATTAAAGTAAACTTAACATTAGAGCTCCATTCAAGCCTCAGTTTGAATAGTAAATGGGACAATTAGGAAGAGGATCAGCAAGGAAATGGAAGATTTCACCAACACTATAAGTCAACTAGATGTCAACAGACATCTACAGAACATTCTTCCCAACAACAGCAGAATCAAAATAAAATTCAAGGATGGAATCAGGTAGAAGAGGTATAAAGAGTATAAAGAGGTAGGATTGGGAATAATAAGAGAATGCATACTATAAAACCAGGGTGTAATTAAGGGCATATGAAGAAGACAAAGTGAATTTACATGTTTGTGTCCCAGAACTTAGCCTAGACATTCAGCCTAGATTTCTGACATGAATCTTTTTCATCAGTATCTGACTTCTACTCAGTCACTCAGTCATGATCTCTCCTTCCCCCTCACAGGTAAAGCTTGAGTTTAATACATTTTACTGTCATCTCTGGCCTTGCCAAGAGAAGACTGGCCAAAGTGCTGAGACTTTGGAAGACTGAAGACAAATTGTTTAGAGATAGCAGAGATGAAAGAAGGTGATAGGTCATAGCAGAGATGTGTGAGGCTATAGGTCATTCTAAAGAAGATGGTACTTATCAGTTAAGGAAGAGTGTCTTTGTAGAAACGTAGCTTCTATTTTAAGCATAGGTTCTTGCATTGCAACACAGGAGTGCAACACTGTCCTTTACTGTAGGTTCCTGATCATTTTGGTACAATGGTTAAATGCTCTGCTTTGGCTGGAGCACCAAATGGAGCTAGTTCTGCCACTTAATGTATGTAATACAGCACAGCTCAACCTTTTTAAATTCTTGCATTGCAACACAGGAGTGCAACACTGTCCTTTACTGTAGGTTCCTGATCATTTTGGTACAATGGTTAAATGCTCTGCTTTGGCTGGAGCACCAAATGGAGCTAGTTCTGCCACTTAATGTATGTAATACAGCACAGCTCAACCTTTTTAAATCTTAGCATTTTTATTTACAAGATAGTAATGACAAAAGTATCTATTTCATAGGGCCAATATGAGAACCAAATGAAATAATGTTAAGTCTTTAGCTCAGTGCTTTCTGAGTCCTGAACTTGGTAGACTAAGTATTTTTCAAAGAGTACAAATCTCATTAACCTGGAGTCCAGAGTGCTGTCCAGAGAAGTATCATTCTTTTAATTTAGGTAAATTATTTTTTGGAATGTTATTGCACTGGATCAAGCTATATTAAAAAAGAAATCCCAACAGCTCCACACAGTCTTACTCTTCTCTGGTAATGTAGTCCATGGAGCTGAGGTATGAAATAGTTAAGCAGGAAATACCCTGACCTGCTCCACTTAGGGTGAGTGTTTATTAATATTACACAGGAAATAACAAGTCACCCTGCTTTCAACTATTGGAGCAAATCCATTTGTACATTGGAACTCCCCCTCCTCCATCTAACCTTTTTGTAAGAAGTTGTCAAATATAGAAATAGCCTTTTATTGCTAGAACAAAAAAGCTTAGAGAAAAACACAAGATGAAGCTGAAAATGATGACCTTGACTCAGGAAAAGAAGTGGCATTCACAAGGAAGGAGAGTTATGGGGCCCTAAGAGGGTTATCATAGCCTAGAAGGAGACAACTACCCAGAGCAGACCAGAACAAGGAGACTGTCCTTACTCTTCGCAGCTCAGGACTTCTAATCAAGGAAGACCTAGAGGCTAATTGTTTTTGTATGACTACAAGCTTAGATTATCACTCAATATAAATGTTGTTATTTTTCCTTTCAGAGTATGAGATCAGTGCTTTTGAATGAACCCTGTTGTTGTAAGGTGCTGAGTTAGCCACCCACCCCTGACCTCACATGGGTTTTATTCTGTAGAGATGCCTGAACTGTGTGAGCTGAATTGTGTATGACAGTCAAGATTCTGGTGCCTGGAGTGACACAAAGAGGGTGGAAAGTGGCTTTCAGAATTCTTCTTTAGCCAGTTCATTCACTTCTTCTTAGTAATAACAGAGGGCTCACTCCCCATTATAACCCCTGCTTCCTCCATTGTAAAGTGAGGAACTTGGATGGATGACTTTTTGAGGTACCCTGGTTTCTAGAAGCCTCTGATTCTGTCACAATGCATAAACTCCCAATTCCCACCTGTAGTGAATCTGAGTAATAGGACTGTCCTGAGGGAAGGGAACTCTAAAAATTTCCTCATGGTCTCACACAGCCCAGCCATGGAGAGAAGGAGTAAGGAACGAAAGGGAGTAGGATCAAGATCTCTGCTGATATATTAGGTGAGGATTACTGGTGATGGCTCACCCTTTCAGCAGAGTTAGAACCTGCTAGAGGTATTTTACCAGCTATGACATATATATGTGTGAAGGAACCTCCTATTGGGAACTTTTCCAAAGTCTAATAAAGCTGTGCTTTGCTCCCTCTGACCTTGGCCCAGGAACAGTAAGTCCCACAACTTCTACCACCTTATAAACACTGAGATGGGCTATAAGAAAGGACTATAGAGGCTCTATTTAGAGGCTTAGATCAGCAAGTAGGCAGAAAAGTCAAAACCACTAATCTAATTTTTTGGTGGCTTTAATGGGAGTATATAGGAAAAAAATTCTGCCTCACACTGCAAATATTGCTTCAGCTCCTTCGTCTACAGTACTCCAAAGTTAAGAAATGGCCTGATGAATATGTGGTGCTACTGTCAGATGTAGGTAGAGGGTGGAAATGAGGAAAAGAAAGTATAGGTGAACTTGGGTTAGAGACATCTTGGTCTTTCTTTTTCTTTCTCTTTTTCCCCCTTGCCTCCCCTTGCCTTCCCTTGCCTTACCTTCCTTTGCCTTCCCTTCCCTTCCCTTCTCTTGTCTTCACTTGCCTTGCTTTGCCTTTGCCTTGCTTTGCCTTGCCTTCCCTTCCCTTTCCCTCCCCTCCCCTGTCCTTGTCCTCTCCCTTCCCCATCCCCTTCCCTTCCCTCTCTCCCTCTCTCCTTCCCCTCCTCTTCCCTCCCCTCCCTTCCTTTCCTTTCTTTGTCAGACATAACTTGAGTGTTTACCTTATGCCATGGCACTATTCCAGGAATTAGAAATAGAGATTTTTTTAAAAAATATGTCTTGTTATTAATTTATTAACATAATTGTGCTAAGGAGTGCACAGTGTTTAGTTTAGCAAACAATGTACAACATGATAGATAAATGGGGAAAGTAACACAGGAATAGACAAAGCCACAATTCATTTTCTTAGGACAATGGTGAATAATTGACCAATGTGTTGACAACTGAATGAATGAAGGTGACTTGGAAATTCCCGGGTGGAGGTATAGGGAAAAGCATTCTGGGTATATAATGGTATGAAAACATAAACAGGGTAGTGGGGACCAGTGCAGCATTTGGGCCGGGAGGAGGGATGTGGGGAGTGCTGAAGATGAGGCTGGGAAGGTGAGGTACTGTCAGATCGTGTCAGGTCTTGCCAATGAAGTTCTTCCATTGGAGACCATGAGGATGACTTTAGTGGGCTAGGTGGGGCAGGGATCCTGGTTGGCTTTGCATTTTATAGAGATCATTCCAGGGACAGGGGTGGATGGAAGCTAAGAGGTCAGTTGGAGAGTTACTGAAACAGGCTGAGGTGACAGTGCAGCCGGCTCTCCAGGACCACAGACAGAGAGGCGGGGACTGACGAACTGTGATTGTTGGGAGAAGCCACAAGACATTACCCCAGTGTTGGGACATCTCTAACAGTGAGGGATTTTTCAAGCTACTCCTCACAGGGGAGAAGTGAAGTGATCACTGATGGCATGTCTTAGACAAATCTCCAAGTAGTAGATGCCTCAAAGATTCTGGAAAGTTTTGAATTCCTTTGTATAACAATCCGATGAATAATAAGGATCTCTTTGCTGATGTGAATGGAGTTGTAGCAACAACAGCAGATGGCATGAAATTGAACTGATGTTTTCGCCATGGTGCAGGGTGCTGATGGAGAGAAGAGGAGGGAGAGAAAGCCTGCATGTCTGAGCTGACCTCCTCAGCCAGCTGTGCTAAGGAGCCTCAGACATCGGTGTCCCCATGGGAGTTGCGATCATCACAGTTGACCACAGTCCAGGCTATACGACGGAAGTAGTTGTGGGCTCTGGGTGTTGCTGCCTCCTCTCCAGGACTGCTGTCTAACAAGAGGGCTCATAACAGGTGATTTTGTAGACTTTCTCTGGAATTCCTCCTGTCTGTTACCTTGGGTCTAGTTGGGGGATCTTATTAAAGGGTTATTGAATAAACAAATGAATGAATGGATGGATTGCATGGAAAGTGTAAAATGTTTGCATCAAAGAGCCCTGGGGCTGTCTCCCTGGTGGCAGTGCCTTAGAGTTTAGAGTCTGATTTCAGGGTGAGGTTCCTTTCTTGGGGTGATTGAGAGGGAGGACGTGGGTGCATTCCATCCTGAATCGTGGAAAATAACCACACTGAAATCAGAGCTTCTCTGCTGGGTACAGACTTGTTCCCAGGGGTCAGCCTGCACAGTTGGCCATGGACAGCTGGGATGCTGTGCAGGTTGTATGTTTTCTTGCAACATTTGGTAGAACGTTTCAAGCTGGGCTGAAGGGAGGAGAGGGGGATTATCTGAACCAGATGTTTGGGGGCCATCTCTCTGACACAAGTGAGTAATTAGTTTTAAGTGATTATCCATGTGACCGGTGTGGGAGCACTCACCCCTCTGGGCTGGGGAAGTGGCTTTGGCTGGCCACCCCCGGACTGGAGAGGGAGCCGAGAGGTGAGGAGGACTGTATGCAGATGTGTACCTGTGCGGGGAGATTACCTCAAAAAAAGCTTCACGAGTCGAGTGTAAATGACAGGGCATGGACCTCTGTTATGGCTCTGGATAGCAGAGCCAGTATGGCCAGCTGAGCAATTGTAAAATGCTTCTGTGTGTGAGGGATAGCACAGGGTTACGGGAAAGCCTCTCTCAGGGCAGAACATCAGATGGACCCATAAGAACCGGCCACTGAGGGTCATCTGGTGCTGGACATGCCAGCTGAGGTGGCCGTGATGACAAGCTGCCCTGCTGTCCTCCCAACCCTGTATGCCTTCCACAGCCTTGGCTCTATGTCAACCTCAACTTGTGTGTGAGACTCCAGGCCGAGGAGTGGACACCCCATACAGACTGACACAAGCCTCCTGTGGGAAGAGAGGCTCAGTGTAACCATTATAGAATCCTAGAGAAGAGAGGCACGTTTCTTGTGTGTATGTGTGCATGGCCTTCATGAGATTTGTACCTGCAACAAAAATGAGTACAAGGAAGTAGCAGAATTGCTGCCACTGGAAGTCCCTGTTGGGGTGCAGCACAGACACAAAAGAGGGAGTGAGAGTGCCACCCCCCGATCCCCCAGAGGGGGAAGGCAGAAGCAGTTTCATAGAGAGTACAAGACCAAGATCCAAACCACTTGAGTTCTGCTTTTAACAACAGGCCAATAAAATCTGCTCTTTTCTCATTGATTTTACACTCCAAAAGGCTACAGAGAGGATGACTCAAACCTCAGTGGCTCTTTTGGCTTTCACAGAGGGACCCAGGAGGCATTTGGCCATTTGTCTCTGCTCCCTGTGTCCTTTCTGGGCCACACTCCTACAGGTTCCTCTTCTCGTAGTGATCCAGGCAGGAAGAGTGAGATGTTTTGCTTGAGACAGACAGTTCATTGAGGGGGGAGCTGTCCTCATTGGTCCTCTGTTGATTTCGTTGCTGTCCCTCCATCTGCACTTGAAATGGTCAAGGGAGGAGCCGGACCTTTCTTTCTCTGCCCCATAAGAGCAGGACTGCTGTTTGCCAACACTGCCCCCTTTGTCCCTTCACTAAGACCAAGGGCATTCTGAGCCTTCTCTATGTAAGGAACACTGTGCTTAATTCTTAACATGGGTTAGCTTTTTAATCCTTCCAACAATCTCACGATGAAGCACAGTTACTTCTCAAATCTATCAGGTAAGGAAACTGAGGCTCAGACAGTTTGATGGTACACTTCTATAGCCCTTATTCAACACCAGGCCCTGTTTCAGACACGTTAGGTGAGTCCTGTATTTCATTCCAGAGAGAATTCTGGGAAGTTAAGAAAAATTACCCAGTGCTTGGAAACAAGACAGAAGTTAGATTTCACATACTCTTGAGATCATAGTGAACATTGTCTAGCAAGCTCACTGTGTCAGGCAGAATATCAGCTCCCTGAAGGTGTCCACATCCTAATCCCTGGATCCTATGGATTTATGATGTCATGTGGTAAAAAGGACTTTGCAGATGTAATTAAGGTTATAGAATTTCAGATAGGAATATTCTACTGGATTGTCTGGGAAGGCATGACCTAATCACTGGAGGCTTTAATAAAAGCAGAGACCCTTCTCCAGCTGTTGTCATTTTGAGAGATATAGCAGAAGAGGAATCAGAGACATCTGAGGGACTTGACCTGTGTTGCTAGAGAGGACCACAGGGAAAGCCCGAGAAGGACCACAACCCCTGGCTGACAGCCAGCAAGGAAGTGGGCCTCCATCTTACTCTCTACCTTGGAAGTGTTCTCTCCCCACAGCTCCCCAGGTGCCTGACGCCTTGACTTTGGCCTTAGGAAACCTGGAACAGAGAAACCAATTGAGTTTAGCTAGTCTTACAGACTTACAGAACCATGAGATAATGTTTGCACCCAGGAATTCTTCAGGGTGCTGTTATCCACTATAGCACTGAGCTGTGATGGAAATGCCCTATTCTACCACCTCCCATTCAGCAGAAAGTGACTTAGCTGGTTTCCCATTTCAGATATGTCTAGTAAGGTGTCCATTTGCAGAGTCAGATTCCCTCCCCCGCTGTGATAATGTCATAGTAAATATGAGTCTCACTTCTGTGGGAAGTGCTGGATCTCTGTAAGGACTATATGATCTGTTGCTGTGGGCTTGTGGCAGGAGGCTCCACCTGCAGCAAAGTGGGGCATGCTCCTGTCCCCACATTTGACCTGGTGTTGGGTTTTCCCCAAACTCCCAAGGCTGCTTTTAATCCAGGATTTCTGGGTGGCATTTGAGATGTCTGTCTCTTTCTCTTGGAGTTCCTAATTAATTATTCTTTTTAGTGGAGGCCACCAAGAAATGGATTTCACCTCAAAAAAAGAATGGATTTGTGAAGAATATGGACTTATCCCCATTTCTGTAAAGATTTAAAAGATGGATAATCTTTTTTCATAAACAAATGATATCAATGATTGTAGCTACTACTTTTGATCTTATACTATGCAATAAGCATATAATTGCCATTTTATATACATTATATCAGTTACTCCACCCCAACACCCAAGAAATTAATTAATTTTTACCCCATTAAATAGATGATGGAACAGACAGGCTGGTAGAGGCTGGCATGATGACAGAGGCAGAATGAGCCTCTGGATCTGTATGACTCACAGGCCATGTTATTCTGAGTATTAGAAAACGTAAGATAAAGCATAATGTCTTCCATTCTTGGGTATCTAATATCTAACACATAGTCTGAATTTGTGGTGCTTCATAAATATTAGCTGAACAAGTGAGTGCTTGGTGATTGAAAAAAAAAAGGATACAACAGTTCTTTCTTTCGTCATTCCACAAATACCTATTGGATACCTGATGTGTGCTGGGTGCTGACTATGTGCTATGGTGTAAAGAACAAGGGATACAAAATGAAAAAAGATATCATCACGGGAACGCAAAATGGTACAACGATTTCAGAGGACCATTTAGTTCAAAACTAAACATACTCTTACTATATAATCCAGCAATCGTGCTCCTTGTATTTACCCAAAAGTGTTGAAAACTTAGGTCCACACAAAAACTTGCACTCAGTATTTAGAGCAGCTTGATTTATAGTTGCCCCAACCCGAAAGAACCAAGATATCCTTCAGCAGGGTGAGTGGATAAATAAATTTGAGTAAATCCAGACAATGGTGTATTATTTAACATTAAAAAGATATAAGCTACTCAGGCATCAAAAGACATGGACAAAACCTATATGCATATTACTAAGTGAATGAAGCCAGTCTGTATGACTCTAACTATCTGACTTTTTGGAAAAGGCAAAACTATGGGATTAATAAAAAAAATTAGCAGTAGTCAGGGGTTGACAGGAGGGAAACCTATTGCACATACATCAAGCACCAAGAACCGTAAAGTAAACTAAGGACTTTGGGTGATTACAGTGTGTTAGTGCAGGTTTATCCATTGTAACACAGGTATACTCTGGTGGGGATGTTGGTAATGGGAAAGGCTCTGCACGTGTGGAGTCAGAAGGGCCTATGGGAAATCTCTGTACCTTTCTCTCTATTTAGTTGTAAATCAAAAACTGCTTTAAAAAATGAAGTATTAAAAAAAAGGCACCCGAGGAGTTCATGGTCTGAGGGTAGGGCTGGGGTTTGAGAGCTTATTGTTTCTACTTGTCAGTGATAAGAGATCTCAATGATACTAATTGTTATATCATTGTTAAGTGGTATGCTGAAAAAGACAATTTTCAGTGGACTAATACACTGAAGTTCTTGTTCTCCACTAAATTTTATTTAATAGTTTACACTATCTTGATTATGTTTATCGCTTGTGACTTTTGGGGAATGCAGGGTTATTTATTTTTTTTAACTGTCTACCTCTAGTGGAATTTTAAAGAAGGTTTTTGTTCAAAAGGAAAGATTCAGAACTACCTAAAGAGATGTGGCATTTTATTCTCAGGTCCAGGAACCACATCATGGAATGCAAGAAATTCTAGGAGGTTGGTGTGTCCTTTATCGCAAGAGCAGGCTGAAGCACCACCAAAGACTGTGAGCAACACCCTCGTTTGGGTATCAGAGAGACTTGGGATAGAATCTTGGCTCTGACATTGATTAAATAGTGAACTTTGAGAAGTTATTTGTTTTTTCTGAGTGTCAAATTTCTCATCTGTAGAATGCATTCCTTTCAGGGTTACTGTGGAGAGTCAACGACAATATGGAAAAGAACATAGCACCGCTTGGGCTCTGTGGAAGTGTTTCATCAGTCGTAATGATGGTGATTGTTACTTTCTTTTTTTTTTTTGTGATTGTTACTTTTATTATCACTTTGCTCTTCATCCCTAATATCAACATTAGGGATGTTAATGCGCCCATGATCTTGTCAAAATGTACTATATGATTCAGTAGGTCTGGAGCAGGGACCATGGGGCTGCATTTCTAGCTTGTTCCCAGGAGGATGCCAGAAGCATCCGAGCTCTAATGAATCTTTAGGAATTAAAGTGACAAAGTGCCACCTTACATATGGTGCAAGTTTCACTGTTTGCTGGAGGAGATGAAACTATTACACTTAGGATGGAAACCAGAATTGAAATATCATGATTTCGTTGTTTTCTCCAACTAAGCTTAAAACAACACCAGACATTGAGGGGCCAATATCTGTCAGTTTTGCCAAGTTAAAGTTTTGGCATTTTGCTGTTAGAAGGAAGCCTTTCTCCATTGTGTGGAGCATCAAAATATTAGTTTCTCCTCATGCCCCTCTGAATAAACTCCCCACAACCTCTTACCATCTCGAGATGGGTGGTTTCTGGTAGATGCCTATCAGACCAACTCATTGTGAGCTGGTAGGCTACCTGGATGATATCCGTTTTCTTTCTTTCTTTTTTAAATAATATTTTATTTATGTGACAGAGAGATAGAGTACAAGTGGTGGGGATGGCAGAGGGAGAGAGTGAAGCAGGCTTCGCACTGAGCAGGGGGCTTGACGCAGGGCTCAATCCCAGGACCCTCGGATCATGCCCTGAGTCTAAAGCAGATACTTAACCAACTGAGCCACACAGGTGCCCCAATACGCATTTTCAATCTAAATATGCCATTTTTTGGGGTGTAAAAATGCTTTTCAGAGGAAAATGAAAATTATAATGGAAAATCATGACTGGCAACGGAAAAATACATTTTGAGTAATTGCTCTCATAATTGAAGTAATTTTGACAAACTTGGACATTGTAGAATTTCCATACCTCCTCTCTATTGACAACAGGTGAAGAAAGGAGTACTTCTATAAGGCAAAATCTGAACTACTTTCCCCTTCCTAGCCCATAGCAATGACAGTAAGCTTCATGGCAGTCATGCCTACCATGAAACATGTTTTATTCCACCCCTGGTGAGCAATTAGAAGTTTTATGGCTTAAGTTAGGAGCAGGGTAGAGTCAGGCCTGGGGAGTTGGCCATGGTTATTTAATAATAACTTTGGTTTTGGTTTTTACATTGATGAAAAATATGAACTACCACCTCTGTTCCAGAACAAATTGATCAATAACTTAGGTTTCAAATAGACATAGCAGATTTTTTTGTACTCTCCTGTCTCATATTGGGGACAGTTACCAAATGATTTTTCCTTTTAGAATATCGGGTTACCATATGATTACAGCTTGATTGAGGGGTTGGTTCTCTTATAGTGGTCAAGGGTCTTTTGTGATGTTGGAGTGTGTGTGTGTGTGTGTGTGTGTGTGTGTGTGTGTGTGCATGTGCAGGTGTGAACCTGTCATACACCCATGCTACTGAACTGGGTTCCTGGGGCTGAAGCCACACTTCAATTATGTCAGCTCTCAGGATGCTTAGAACAAAGTCTTGCATAGAGTTGCTTTTCTCTGTGATAGGATGAGTGTTGTGATCCAGGGCCTTGGAACCAGATGGACCTGAGTTTGAATCTCAGGTGTACTACTGCAGTGTTGCACCTGACAGGGCTAGGGTAAAGCAAGGGAGGCTCCTAGGATGTAAAGTTAAGGTGGCACTCACACTCTGTTGGCAGCCTTGCACTTGTACAAGCTTGAGAGTGAGTGCCTCCTTAAGTTCTGTACTTAGGTGCCTCTCTTTCCTTAACCTTGTCTGGCCCTGGTGTATGACCATGGAAAGCCACTCACTTTTTTGTGATGTTCCCTCATCTATAAAATGGGGTAATAAGAACTATCTAATGGAATTGCCATCCTAAATAAAAGCATATTGATAAACTTCTCGACATGGTGCCTAGAACTAAGAAAGACCAGTATATGGTAGCTATGTTTAGTTTTGATTTATCCATTAATCAAGCATCTTGACTGCACCCTCTTTTCAGACAGCTGGAGTTAATCCCCTTGTCCTTTGGAGGCAAACAAAAATTCAGGAATATTTAGAAAAGTCTTCGCTTAGGACATTGTTTCTTTTGAGTTTTTCTTTAGGAAATAACCTGTTTTAAATCTCTTTTTACATAATTCAGTTTCCCACAGTTGAAGCATAAAATGTTGTACCAGCAAAATGCGGAACTAAAATTTGAGTGTATCTAGTTACATGCAGGGCAGAACTGGGGGCTCCCCTGAGAGCAAGCACTTCATTCTGGGGAGACGGAATGTCTCACCCATAGAGTGAGGTACCCAGTAATTTGGGCTGGATGCCTAAAGCCCCTGCATGCCACCTGGTCCAGGATGGAGCCATGAGGCTCCCAACTCTGTGCTCCGTCACTGGGATCACTCACTTAGCACACGCTCAGAACAGCTTAAATTTCGACTTGCAAGAGCTTGTACTTGCCCTGCTCTGTCTTCTCCCTGCTTGGTTTTTCAGTTGGGAGGCTGACTAAGGCGTTCATTGTCAAGATGGAGGGGAATCTGTTAGAATACCGGTGTGGTAAGATGAGAAGCTCTGAGGGACTTGATTTTCCCAATGTATATTCTTGCCATGTTGCTTTGAAGAAAAAAGCAAGAACCTTAGGCTTTCTAAAATTCCCATGTTTTTACACAGTTAACTAGATGAAGTCCAGATACTATGGATTCTACTAGATTCCCCCTCCCTTCATTTAAATATTGCTTCCAACTTGGTAGTTAAAGGATAATGACAATAACTGAGTTATATTCTTGATTTCCAGTTCCATTTGAATGAAATTTTTAAAAATTTTAATTCCAGTGTAATTAACATATGGCACTATGTCATATAATATAGTGGTTATAATATAATGGTTCAACAATTATTTATATTACTCAGTGCTCATCATGATAACCATACTCTTAACCCCCTTGCCTATTTCACCCATCCCCTCCAGCTCTCCTCTGGGAACCATCAATTTGTTCTTTATAGTTAAGTGTCTGATTTTTGGTCTCTCTTTTGTCTGTTTGTTTTGTTTCTTAAATTCCACATATGAGTGAAGTCATAGGGTATTTGTTTTTCTCTGACTGGCTTATTTTGCTTAGCATAATCCACTCTAGCTCCATCCATGTTGCAAATGGCAAGATTTCATTCTCTTTTATGGCTGAGTAATATCCCATTGTGTATATATACTACATCTTCTTTATCCTTTCATGTATTGATGAACACTTGGATTGCTTTCATAATTTTGTTATTGTAAATAATGCCACAACAACATAGGGGTGCACATATCCCTTTGAATTAGTGTTTTCGTATTTTTTGGGTGGCTACCCAACAGTGCAATTACTGGATCATAGGATAGTCCTATTTTTAATTTTTCGAGGAACTTCTATACTGCCTTTTCACAGTGGTTGCACCACTTTGCACTCCCACCAACAGTGCACCAGCGTTCCTTTTTCTCTACATCCTCACCAGTACTTGTTGTTTCTTGTGTTTTTGATTTTAGCTATTCTGACAGGGGTGAAGTAATGTCTCATTGTGGTTTTTGATTTGCATTTCCCCGATGATTAGTCATGTTGAGCATCTTTTCATGTGTCTATTGGTCATCTGGATATCTTCTTCTTCTTCTTTTTCTTCTTTTTTAAGATTGTATTTATTTGTGAGAGTGAGGAAGTGAGCCCACAGGTCGGGGAGGGGCAGAGGGAAAGGGAGAAGCAATCTCTCTGCTGAGCATGGAGCCTCTGCTGAGCATGGAGCCTGACACAGGGATAGATCCCCGGACCCTGAGATCATGACCTGAGTTGAAGTCAGACACTGAACGAACTGAGCCAACTAGGTGCCCCTGGATGTCTTTTTCAGACGAATGTCAGTTTATGTCTTCTGCCCATTGTTTAATTGGATTATTTGGTTTTCTAGTGTTGAGTTGTATAAGTTCTTTATATATTTTGGGTCCTAACACTTTATTGGCTATATAATTTACAAATATCTTTGCCCATTCACTAGGCTGTATTTTAGTTTTGTTGGTTGTTTCCTTTGCTATTAAGAAACTTTTAATTTTGATTTAATCCCAATAGTTTATTTTTGCTTTTGTTTCCCTTGACTCAGGAGACATATCCAGAAAAAATGTTAAAAGGGCTGATGTCAGAGAAATGATTGCCTGTGTTCTCTTCTAGGATTTTCATGGTTTCAGGGCTCACATTTAGGCTCTTAATCCACTTTGAGCCTTTTTAAAAAGATTTCATTTATTTATTTATTTATTTATTTATTTATTTATTTATTTATTTATTATTTCTGCTGAGCAGGGAGCCTGATGCAGGGCTTGATTCCAGGACCCTGAGATCATGACCTGAGCCGAAGGTAGGCACTTAACAACTGAGCCCAAGTGCCCCATTTTGAACTTATTTTTGTGTATGGTGTAAGAATTCAGTCCAGTTTCATTCTTTTGTGTGTTGCTGTCCAGTTTTACCAGCACCATTATAGATACTGTCTTTTTCCCATTTTTTTTAACCCCCAGGGGAGGAAACGTCTTTGACCTGGAGAAACTTAGAAGCTGGCTTAATACAGGAGGCCTGTGTTAATTGACTAGGATCCAAAGAAATGCACAATGAATGTATGAAGACTTGGGAGGTTATGGGGCATAAGCTAACATTCCTATAGAAAAAATTCCATCTGACTTAGAGGATTTAGATGGCTGGCTTAATTGGGATCTTTAAATGGTTTAGATTTGGATTGCTGGAGAAGCAGATGACCTCCGAGACAGGAAAAGCTGTAGTAGGAAAGAGCCCTTGGCAGAGATGAATGTGAATAATGCAGTGGTCATTTATTACTGTTAAGATAGAAAATAAATACTATGTAATTTCAAAACACATAAATTGGATTGACCTATTTTGAATATTACTAAATTAAAATAATATGCTAGATTTATGTATACTAAATGCTTATTTAATTCTAGACTAAATATAAACTTATTCTCCCACTGTTGAAAGAGCTTCTGGCCAATCATACAGGTGGAATTTCCACTAGGTATGAGAATAATATAGTGCAAAGAGTAATGGACCTTCAGTTGGCATTGAAGAAAAGCTGGAGGACACCTGAATTGTGCAATTTACACATGTCATTTAGTTGATTACTTTTCTGCCAAATATTTGACCGCACCTGGCACTTGTGGACACAAAAAGAGGAACAAGATGGAGGCCCTTCTCTGAGACTGTCTTAGTCAAGCAGGGTAGAGAGACTTATAAACAGATCAATGTAATTTTAAGTGTCTGATGGGAAAACCCACACTACCCCCCATCTTTCTCCTTTCTGCTGACACCACTACCATACCCGCAACACTTCTGATGACAGATGCGGGTGTTTTCCCCACCAATCTGGATGCCCCACAATTTCACTTTGTTCTGACACTGTCTACCTGGACAGCGTCAGATTCCATAGGCTAAAACTGTCAGATCCCGTAAGACCTCTCCCATTTCAGACACCAGTCCCAAGTCCAGCTGGTCACTTGTGCTTCTGACTCATCAGCTATAAATCAGAGATTCTCACTACCCCCTCCTTGGGTTCAGTTAATTTGCTAGAGGGGCTCATGGAACTCAGGAAAAACAGTTTACCTACTGTTTATGTTTATTATTAAAGGCTATGATAAAGGATACAGATGAACATCCAAATGGAAGGAATGCATAGGACAAGGTAAATGGGAAGGGCACAGAGCTCCCATGACTTCTCCAAGCATGCCACTCACCCCACACCTCCATATGTTCTCCAGCCTGGAAGCTCTCCCAGTCCCATCCTCTTGGGATTTTTATGGAGGCTTCATCACATATGTATGATCGATTATTAACTTCCTTTTCCAGCCCTTCTCCCCTTGCTGGAGAATGGGGGTGGGGCTTCTAATCATGGCTTGATCTTGTTGGTGACCAGCTGCCACCCAGGAGCACAAGAGTCATCTCATTTGAACAAAAGACACTTCTGTCACTCAAGAAATTCTAAGGGATTTAGGAATTATGAAGGTTTTAGGAACTTTGTGCCAGGAACAGGGAACAGAGACCAATACATATATTTTCTGTGATCTCGCAAAGTGGCTTGTCAGGAATATGAAGAGTTTATTAGGGGAATATAACCTTCTCTAATGTTCCCATCAGTTTCATGTGGGTAAATGTTACTATCCCCATTTTACAGATGAGGAAGTCTAGGCTCAGAGAGACAGAAGAACCATCCAAGGCCACATGGGCAGTCAGTCATAACTGGGAACTAACCCTGAACTTAGCAGGGGCTCACGTGAATCCTCATGAAAGGCATTGATTCAGGCTTAGCTGGGTAATTAACAACCCAGGATAGCTCAAGCATTCACCTCAGTGGGTTTGAGATCCCCCTGTGTAGCCAGAGGAGCTGAGATGTGATAGTATATAAGGGTCCTTCCATTTCTGACATGGCAATGACTTGCCTATACTCTTCAGATTTGACTTTCATTTAGTATGGGAGGGAGACATATGGATCAATCCTCATACTATACACAGTTTCTCTCTGCTCAAACACATGGTAGGTATGTCTCATAAACTGCCTCATGGAAAATGCAAAGCCAGTTGCCTTTGTTGAGGGGCCCAGTCCAGGTTCATTCATTTTCTTGCCTTGCTCTACTGGTATGTAAATTGAAGATAAAAATTTCTGATTCTGGAAGTTTAAACTCTTTATGGATTAAAAGCTTTATAACCAAATGTTTCTCTTTTTTACAATCTGTCCTTTTTTGGCTAAGGGTTTGCCCTTCTTGGGTGCTTTTGTTTTAGAATTTGGTATCTTTGAGTCTTGAGAAATGGGGCTTTTTTTTATGAAACAGCAGAATATGCCACAGGGAGCTCAGGCTAATAGATCAGACTTTTCCCTTAGGAATCAGGTTGTAATTGGGGGTAGAAAGTAATTGTAACAAGGTGTCAGAAAATATTTCACAAATAAGTACTACAAACTTGACTCAAACCATTGAATTATAGAAAATTTAAATCAGATCCTTGAAACGACACAGATTCTGTGTTCTAGCTGAAAACTAAACTTTTTTTGCACAAAGCAAATCTTTGCATGAAGGCGGTCCCACTGCAGGAACTCGAAACATAACCGAATCTGCCACCCTAACCAAGAAATACAACAGGCTGCTTATTGGGGCCATTTGAAAAGAGACTATATAATCATTTTCTGATCTCTCTGATACATATTTCTACAAATAACACCAGGGACAAGTGAAAACTGTTTTATGGTTCATAAAGAATCAACTCCATGAAACATGAGTTTCAGATGGGGCTGGTATACATATGTCTGAATCCCCGTAGAATCTTTAAAAATAAGCATATGCTTCTCTGGGATTATCAGAGGTCTCTGATCTGCTCTGTGTTCAATGCCCCTTCCTTTCTCCATCCACTCACAGAAGACAAAGATGGCCAAAGAAAACTGAGCCAATTCCGCATTCACTACCCTTATTCCTTCTCTCTGATTAAACATATTTTGCTAAGTATGCCTTCTCCTTTTTCGGTTTGGCCAGGATGGACCTGAATGAAAATGCCAACTCATTTGAAAGGGAAAGTAGGACCGTGAATGGTAGTGTGGTCTTGTGGGAAGGATGGGAGTGGCTTTGCATTGGCGCCTGCCCTAAAATCGTGGTTCTTTTGTCTTCTCATCGTGGGGGCTGCACGCTACAGAATATGTCTGGGCCCCCAATTCCATATCTGCTCGTTGGGAAGGATAAAAACTACTTGGTAGGGTTGATGTGAGAATTAGAGTGCTGCGAACCATATAATCATGAGTTATTTTTTTCAGTTGCCCCATTCTGAAAGTTCTGAGGGTTATCTATAATAATAATAATAATAATAATAATAATAATAATAATAGAGGCAGCAGAAGGGGCCAAGAGACAGAAATGCTGGAAAATGGACACGTAGTAGGATTAAACTTCTTGTGACTGGGAAAGACCCAGGGTGATTGGAAGAGACATTCTGGGCCGGAATATTCAATTGTTGTGTAAGATCCCCACTGTGTCCTCTTACTCTGAGGTGACAGCTGCTCCATTAAGCTGGTCTCCAGGGTGGCTCTGTTGAGTAAAACTCTGCTTATTTTTGATGAATACGCAGTGTGATAAAAAAAAAATGTATCTCTGGGGGCACCTGGGTGGCTCAGTCTTTAAGTGTTGCCTTTGGCTCAGGTCATGATCTCGGAGTCCTGGGATCAAGCCCTGCATCAGATTCCCTGCTCGGCGGGAAGCCTGCTTCTCCCTCTCTCACTCCCCCTGCTTGTGTTCCCTTTCCAGCTGTGTTTCTCTTTGTCAAATAAATAAAATCTTTTTAAAAATTAAAAAAAAATGTATCTCTGGGGCTCTAAACCACTAATAGTTTGATGTTGGTGGTTATTGCAGCAGAACCTCGCTTACTTTGACTGATACAGTCCCTCTTGCTTTACCAATTTTCTCTTTTGTGAAATTCACACATTTTCACAGTAAGACCATAGCCATCATCTTTCAAGTTTCTGCTTTAAAATTCTACAGTTACTATTTGGACCAGTAGCATCTGATTTGGCAGTGACATGCCCAAGGGAGCAGCTCCTCCTCCTCCTCCTC
>PITA01018537.1:0-40074 GCA_004023965.1 Spilogale gracilis
TGGGGTAAATGCCCAGTAGTGCAATTGCAGGGTCATAGGGTAGCTCTATTTTTAATTTTTTAAGGAATCTCCACACTGTTTTCCAAAGCGGCTGCACCAGTTTACATTCCCACCAACAGTGTAAGAGGGTTCCCCTTTCTCCGCAGCCTCTCCAACACTTGTTGTTTCCTGTCTTGTTAATTTTGGCCATTCTGACTGGAATTAACAAATGGTGTGATCGAGGGAGGTTACTGGTTTAGTAGTAAACTCAGAGGGCCTGAAGTTGTATCTGTGACCTTGAGAAAGTTAGTCAACCTTGAGTTTCCTCACCTATAAGAAAATGAAAACAACTACTAACCACAGGCTTATTGGAAGATGGAAAGAAACTGTGTACTCCAAAATCACTTGACAGGTATAACACCTTTGACAAATGCTGGCTTTTGTCTCTCAGCAGAGGAGCCAGAGAGGTCCTGGAATAATCTCTCTGCCATTTAAGACCCGAGAACACAACTTCACCATCTTCCACCTGTTGAAGGTTTGGGGATGAAGAAATACATGTGCAAAATTTAACTGGAAGTTAATAGAGAGGGTAATTAGAAGTCAAAATATGGAAAAATCATAACTCCTGTGAGATATGAGGCATGATAAGCCAAGCCCAGGCACATTGCATGACCGAGAGATCAAAACCAGATTGGCCACCTAGATTTAAGAAGCAAAAGGAGCATAAATTCATAAATTCGTGGGATTTTGATGTTTATTTTTTTTTGTCTTTTTTGTTTGCCTTTAGACAATCTGACAGGTTTTATTTAACTTTTGGCAAGTTTCATCTCACCCAGGATAAACTAATGTTCCAGGGGCAGCTTAAAGGTTGGGAGGGGCCTGGAAAGGATTATCTTCCTTTTGACACATTCTCTTACAATTCTTCTCTGTGGATGCTCAACATGAAAATAACAGATGTGTGCATTCACTTAGCAAGTCTATCTGCTTCAGTTGTCCAAAAATAGTTCTCCCCAGTGGGAGTGGGCAAGAAGCCAGAACTGGTGTTGGGTGTTCTTAGTTTAGCTATTTATCAGCCAAGGAAATATGGCACCCATGACTCCAGGATCCCTTGGAAACTTACAGGCTGTGGGAAAATGACAAATTGTCAAATCCCACATTTTTTGAAGTCTGACAGATTTCTAATTCTTTTGAATTGCCTCTGCAATTGGGAACACACTAAGGTGGGGAGCCACAGGGAATACTGAGCATATTTCTTTTGCTCACAGCCTTTGAAGAGAGAATAATGCCCAGGGCCCAGGTATCTTGGTAGGAGTTTGTGACTCTCAGTTAGTTCTAAGTGCCTTAGCGCTCGATCTCTCTCTCTCTCTCTCTCTCTCTCTCTCTCTCTCTCTCTCTCTCTTTCTTTTAAAGATTTTATGTATTTGACAGAGAGAAACACAGCTAGAGAGGGAACACAAGCAGAGGGAGTGAGAGAGGGAGAAGCAGGCTCCCTGCCGAGCAGGGAGCCCGATGTGGGGCTCGATCCCAGGATGCTGGGATCATGACCTGAGCCGAAGGCAGATGCTTAATGGCTGAGCCACTCAGGCACCCCTGCCTTAGGTCTCTTAAGAGTATGTTGTTCTATTATAAATTCTAGGAGACCATTCTTGGCATGGATAGCCATGAAGCACAGATTTCTGTAACAGATCTCTGACTTATTATAGATTTTGTGGGAGTTGCTTTTTCCACAAGGTACCACATACTTTCTTCTTTTTTTAAAAAAAAATATTGTATTTATTTATTTATTTGACAAAGATCACAAATAGGCAGAGAGGCAGGCAGAGAAAGAGAGGGGAAACAGGCTCCCCACTGACATAGAGCCTGATGTGGGACTCGATCCCAGGACCCTGAGATCCTGACCTGAGCCGAAAGGCAGAGGCTTAACCCTCTGAGCCACCCAGGTGCCCTCACATACTTTCTTCTTAATTCTGCCATAGCAATTCCTTGGTTTTCTCTCCCTAAAGCTTATAAAATGATTCTGAACCTGGACCTCCTGGGATCTTCATCACTAAGAGATTGGTCAATTATTTCCTAACAGTAACCTGAAATATTGGATGAGGTAAAAAATTTTCCTGAGAAGTATGACCCAGAGATAGAGTCCAAATGTCTGGATGTCCTGTCTGTCCATGCGGAAGATTTCAGAGCATCCACTGCATCAAAGGCCAAAGATTAAGGCCGTTTGGGAAAAGGATCCTCTGTTTGTTGCTTCCCTCGCAACCAAGAACATAACCATATCCCCAGAGAGGAGGTGGAGTTATTGAAATCTCATACTTCGACAATTTTTGAGTGATTTAATCTTAGAAACCAAATAAAAATCAATGTTGGTTTTTTAAGAAAATTGTTGCTATGTGGTACCAACACATCTAATCCATCTCTGGCATTATAAGTCAGTATGTGTCAATGGCCACTGAAACCACTAAGATCTATCAGCTGATGAGAATGATTGATGAAAATCTTGCATAAACAACATTTTGTAACTAGTCATAAAGCTTAATGATTCAAAGTAAGAGTCTGAAGTCAGAAAAGAGTCTCTGGAGGGTAATCTGCCTCTTCCTTCCAGGGCAAGAATGACTCGAACTAAATGTTAGGTCAAGACATGAATCCAGTTCTTCTTACCTTTAGAGAGACATGTCCAGAAATGACTGTCAATGAAGCATTCTTGGAGAGGAGGACTCAGAAATGTTGCTGAATGAGGTATACTTGTAGGCCTTTCGGACTTGAGTATCCACGTTTGCTCCACAGTAGTTGTGAGGGTTTCAGTATCTAGCACAGGTAATTCAGTCTGTAGAACTGAGAACCCTGAGCCCCTACTTGGACTCAGCCTGGAGCAGCCTCACATCTCCAGAACCACTTGAGTTACTGAAATTTCGTGGATCAGGCTGAAAGCCACATGAACAGCAATGGATCTCGGTCTGCTGTTCCCCCAGCTGTAAAGTAGCTCATGATTTGTCCTGTACAGCTACCCTTCCTAGTCCCTTATTCCCAGATCCCTCTTCTCTTACTTCTCTATTTATAAATCAAGATAAATCTGTCACTAAAGTAAAGGTCAAATAAAAAGGCAAAATCAAAAGTTTGTAACACAAGAGAACAGATAAAAGAGGTTAAATGTTAAAACGGAAAAGATTGAAGCAAAAATGGAACTTGTTATCTCAAGTGTCCAAGCTGCTAGGTCAAGATTAAGGATCTCAAAAAAGAAGGGACCGTAAGAGAACAATGAGGGAAGTAGATGTTGTAGCATCTCTACTGCTGCTTATGCCCCAGAAACAGAAGTTGTCAAATACTTCTGTGATCATCAGAGAACATGATGTTAACTCAGGCTACAGCTAGGTTCTTAAAATTCATCAATGGTACCATTTGGTCAGTAAACCAGCTCGCGAAGAATATATGCAACAATTAGGCAGAAAAGACACAAGAGAGTCAATGAAGCTAAACCACTACCACATGCCTCTTATTTTTCTTATGTAGTTACAAACACCACCCACTGCAATCTGGTCACAGGGCTTTAACACACAGATACTATCTCTGTTAGAGATACTTTTTTTTAAATAATAAAAGATAAGAGGAGGCCATGTCTGGGTTTGAAGAACAATGATAATATCTAAATCTGAATCTTCCCTTCCTCTTAAAACCGTAAAATCTGTAGAGGGAACAAACAAAACTACATGTACTCATACATCCATCCTTACAAGGAGACAGAGGACACTATGCCTTCAAATTACTAAGTAGAATAAAAACAGAAATGAATTCCAACAGAGCTCCGTTAGCCTGCCTGCAGCCACCACAGACCTCTGGAGTGAGAGAGGAGGAAAGGAGACTCTGTCATAAGAGTAGAAGGGCAAAGAGGGCTTAAAGGAAGCATAGACAGGAGCTCGCACAAGAAAAGAAATTGTAGCAATGCATGCCAAAATACTGAATAGGACGTGGTAGTTCATAGCCCTGGTTATATGACTGAGCTATGGGAAAGAGCTTGAAAATGAGGGTACCACAAATGTCCCAGGCAGCCAGCTGTGTGGATGTCATCCGCAACCATGTCTTCACCCTCATCCCTGTCCAAACTATCAACACTTCCATGGATTTTACTACTTCACTGTTCTCCAACCCATCCCCTTCTCTCTAGCCTCACTGGTACTGTTCTTGTCAAACTGCTTCTCTCTCTCCCCTGGACTGTAATAAAAACCTCTTCACTTATATTCCTTCTATAAATCTTGATAGCTATCCTCTCTCCCTCTACACCAAGGGACAGTCCTCAGTGTAACTACTATATTTCTCCTCCAAGTGATTTTCCAACAGATAAGCTTTCCCTAGCATTCCTATGCTGGATTAAGTACTTCAACTTAATAAATCTTCAACTAAGTAAATCAACATAGATTTCTTTATCACAGTATAATAGCCAGAATCTTCACTCAGGAATTAGACTTTATACCCTAGCTCATATGTTTACTTGTTGCATGACTTAGGGCAAGATTCTTAACCTCTTTGAACCTCAATTTCCATATCTGTAAAATGGAATTAGAAGTATCACCTACCTTATAAGGTACCTAATTAATACACGGGAAATACTTAGTACAGTGCCTGGCATGTAGTGGGTGCTAAATTAATGTCAGCTAGCAATCACTACATGTTGGACTTTCCTATTTATAAGTCTGCCTATTTGTCTTGACCTACCCTTATCATTTAAAACATTTTTAGAATGATTTTGCTTTCCAAAAAATGAACAGATTATCTCGGTGTCCACTACAGTGAAAGTCCAGTCCAGATGTTTTTAGTTCAACCACTGAGTAAGATTTTCACAAAATAAATCTGAATGGGACTATTTGAATGTTGTCTTACTTGAAGGCATGGAGTCATTCATCTAAGTTGAACTGAATCATTTAAGTCTTTGACAACTCAGTGATTTTAAGTAACAGTAGCCTAGTGTTGTACCCTGGGAGCTTAAGAATATTTATGAATGGACACGATCAAAGTACCTGAACTTGGGGCAGCCACAGGTTCCATCTATGTGAGCACGGCCAGCTCACCAAGCCGCACATTGCAGGGAGCTCGAGGAGAGCAAGCCCATGACAGCTGCTGTGCAGTGCTCACCAGGGATACCTGCCTACCTGACCAGCGCACAGATAGCTCTCTGACCTTGACTCTGGACCTCTCCAGATTCTGACCTCATTCCTGGGTTCTCAGGATCTCATTCAAGCCTAAGTCACATTTATCATCCCTTTTGGATGCTACGGATTCAGCTAGCATCCACGGATCTGGAAATAACGTTCTGGACTTCCATTTCCCAGTCTGCACGAGAGTATGGAACTTATCACTTCCATTCTCAAAATAAGAAAAAAGGCGAGTGAACTGAAAATCAACAACTCTTCTTAGATCTGTCAGATAATGGAGGTCACAAAGCAAACCACCACTCCGAAAACTGGAGACACAGGTGAATACAGAGAATCAGGAGCAGAAGCTGTGGCTGGAGCCAGATCACAACTGGGCCATTTAAAGGATAACTGAGTAACTGCCAGAGACCGAAAGTGAATTAGTTTGCGAGAAAAATTCGTGGGGTCGTACCTTAGCTAAGACCCCATTCTTTGATTAATTTTACCTCCAAGAGGCCACTAGGTTATCAGGATAAAAGATCAGAGGAAAAATCCCCTCTGTTTCCTGCCAGGAGAAGGGGAAAATAGTCATTCTGAAATACCTCCAGAGCATCCGTTCTGATTAACAAAAGCCTGACCTCAAGGGAAAGGGTTTCACCAGAACCTAACCAACATGGGCTTTATGAAAGTCAGTCCAACAAAGGGTGAGGGAAATACCCAGATCCAGCCTCTCTAACCTTCCTGTCTTACCTACGTGCAGCTGAGGCAGGGAGAGGGGTTGGAAGCACCTGTAAAGACCATAGGCCCGTTAAAAGACTGAGACCTGATCATAGGAATATAGAATGAATCTTCCCCAACAACACAACTAACTACCACCACACCAATTCGGTTCCTATATAAAAACACCTTCACAAAAAGATTAGAAATCATACCAAATATGCTCTCAGGCTACAGTGGAATTAAACGAAAAATCACAAAGACAGCTAGAAAATCCTAAAATATTTCGAGATTGAACAATGCACTTCTACATAAATATGGGTCAAAGAAGTCTCAAAAGAATTTTTTTTTAAGATTTTATTTATTTGTTTGACAGAGAGAGAGATCACAAGTAGGCAGAGAGGCAGGCAGAGAGAGAGAAGAGGAAGCAGGCTCTCTGCTGAGCAGAGAGCCCTAATGCAGGCCTTGATCCCAGGACCCTCGGATCATGACCTGAGCTGAAGGCAAAGGCTTTAACCGACTGAGCCATACAGGTGCCCCCCCCCTTTTTTAAAGATTTTATTTATTTGACAGATAGAAACACAGCCAGAGAGGGAACACAAGCAGGGGGAGTGAGAGAGGGAGAAGCAGGCTTCCCGCCGAGCAGGGAGCCCGATGTGGGACTCGATCCCAGGTCTCTGGGATCATGACCTGAGCTGAAGGCAGTCGCTTAACCAACTGAGCCACCCAGGCACCCCCTCAAAAGAAATTTTATGCATGTTGCAGAATATGTTTAATATAATCCCAGTGAACAACAAGGATCCATTTTCTTTTTAACTGGTTTGTTCTCTTATACTATTTTCAAGAAAAGAGCAATTTTATGTATGTAATTTTCTTGATTTTTTTAGATGCTTTTACATACATGAATTTATTTAGTCAGTTATATTTAAGTGCCTCTGAAAAATGCATTGATTCATTCATAGGAGTAAAACTTAATAGACTATTTCTTCCAAGAGCATATTCTAAACTATCTCCTTAGCATTAGCAGTTTGACCATGGAGAGTACCTGTTCTGACTGTGTTTAGTTAAAGTAAATAAATTATCAAACCACTATACTAAATATGTTCAATTTTCATTTACTTATATATATTAGTTTCTTCTTCATTAAATAGAATAATAATCAGGGGCGCCTGCGTGGTTCAGTCATTAAGCTGACTGCCTTTGGCTCAGGTCATGATCCCAGAGTCCCGGGATAGAGTCCCGCATCGGGCTCCCTGCTGGGCGGGAAGCCTGCTTCTCCCTCTCTCACTCCCCCTGCTTGTGTTCCCTCTCTGGCTGTGTTTCTCTCTGTCAAATAAATAAGTGAAATCTTTAAAAAAATAATAATAATAATCATAGGAATAGGTAATATTCATTACGCACTCTGTTGTCAGGAACCATGCTAAGTATTCAGATGTTTTTTATCCTCCAATCTTCACAACAGGAAGACTGTTTTCTTATTATATCCATTTTTACAAGTGAAGAATCCAAGGCCCGGAGAAGGAAACTAACTTGCCCAAAGTCATACATCTTCACAAACTAAAATTGTGAAATTCTCACTCGAGAGGAGACATTGGCAAACTGCCAAATTTTTACTTGCCAGCCGGATTCGATATGTCACCTGTTTCTGTGTGGCCTTCACTCTAAGAATGGCTTTTATGTTTTTAAATGTTGAAATAATCTGAGAATAATATCTCATGACATGTGAAAATTATATGAAATTCAAGTTTTATTGTCCATAAGGTTTTCTTGGGACACAACCACTGTCATTTATTTATGTACGGTCCGTGGCTGGTTTTTACTCCACACCAGCAAAGTTGAGCAGTTGTGACAGGGCCTACAAAGCCTGCAGTGGCCTTTACAGGAGAATGTTATAGAAAAGTAACAAGAAAAGATGACTCCTATTCTAGAGAGCTAGTTCCTGCCTGCCTCCCAATTATAGCCACGAGACGAACAATGAATTGTTATAATGCTTAAGATTATGTGGCCATGTAAGAGGCAGAATCAGGATAAAACTTAGGACTTTGGATTTCTAGGCCCACATCCCAAATATTATATCATTGTCTTTGCTGTGAGAGAGCTAATCTGCACAGTTTTTTAAAAAAATCTCCTTACTTTTAATTCACATGGATATTTAATCTTTAAAATAAAAAGATAAACAAAAAGATCATTCTTTAACATACCGATTTTTATGATTTGCTTTCAATACCCATCACCACTTATTTGGTCTTAGCCTAGAAATATATATGATCTTGCAGCATTTCTATATACAATTTGGGTCTAATAAACATACAGATACATTATGTAATCTAACATACTAAAATGTGCATGTATATTTAATTTACACATATATACTAGACACAAAGATGTACACATGTTTACATGTAAACATGCAATCTAATATATGCTAAAACTTACACACATTTAATTTGCACACATATGCTATACACAGGTATACTCTGACATACATATTTATGTGTAAATACATACAAACACACACTTTCCACTGCATACACACATGTAAGTCCTTGTGGTTAGTCATAACTAAACTTGATTTTCCCCTCTCCAATGCCCTTTCTTAACTAACTACCTCAACCTACCAACACCGAAATAATAAAAAAAAATTTGTCCAGCTACGAATGACCTACATAAAGAAAAATATGTGCATTTGTATGTATGACTATTACAGTAATGTATTTACAGCATACTTCATTCCCAAAAATGGGAATGAGAAATATAAACTAGATAAAGGAGGGCAAAATGCAGTTAGAGTAAATAATTACATTTATTCCATTGGTTTTATCCAAACAAGACAGAACTTCCATTTTATCTGTATTGCAACATCCCAATTAAACCAATTCTTTTGCCAAACTTGGCAATTTATTATTTAACTAAATACATAAAAGCCTCAAGGAAAAGATTTCTTGAGAAATGCTCCATTATGACTGTATCTAACATCTTTTCCAAAATGCGTGTGCCTTTCAAGAGCACCAAATAATTTTAGTTTAACATGATCGTTGAATGTCTAATGTTCTCAGAAAAAAAAAAACACCCAAGTTGGAAGAAGTAATTAAAACCAGATCCCAAGTCAGTAAATCTGAGACTGCAGACACTTATTCTGCATGTGCTGTGGTTTCCAATAAAACACTAAAATGAGGTAATTTTTTATTCTTATTATAGTCATGACTCTTGCAAAACCTAACCAGAGTAAAAATGTTTATCTAATTTTTCTCAAAGTATCATACTGAGTATAAGTTTCAATGCCGTGTGCTAAAAACAGAATCTCCTATATTTACCTTTGAGAAGTAACAAGAAAGTGAATTCCTGATAAATTGTAGATAATCTAAATATATCAATGCAATTGCCTTATTTGACTCCCTTCTTTTTTGTAAATCCACTCTTTTTGGACTAAATAATTGGGCTGGAGGAGGCACAGAGGAGAAAGATTATCATATGCCCAGAAGTGTGAACCTGGGAACCTCAGAAAGGTAAAGATGGTTAACAGCCACAACATGTGGCACGCGCGCGCACGCACGCGCACACACACAGACACACACACACACACACATCCCAAAAGCAGGGAGGAGAAAATGAGATGGTGAGAAAGAAAAAAATTTTTTCATGAACTTGACTAGAATAGCTGATCTTGTATAACTAACAATTAAATAATACTGTAATTCCCATGCTCCTGTATTCCCCCTTTTTATTTTCTCTTTTAGATCACTGAAAAAATATGTATCAGTTTTTAAAAGATCATTTTTTCACACATCTGTATGATTGTGTAATTGGCATATGGAAAAATGCTTTTATCTAAAATCTAAGAGCGTCTGGAACCCATAGAGTCAAGGAGAAATGTCAGAAGGCACTGGCTTCCTAATACTTAGCCTCGTATTTTGCTCAGTACTTTCTCATCCCAGGAACGTTTTAAAAATTAGTTAGCATTATGGACATTGGGGAAGGTGTGTGCTATGGTAAGTGCTGTGAATTGTGTAAGACTGGTGATTCACAGACCTGTATCCCTGAAACAAATAATACATTATATGTTATTTAAAAAATCAGTAAGTAGTGCATATTAAGAGGCCATATCATCACTGTGATAGGTTTCCCTACTTCTTAATGATTTGTGGTTAGTGGTCAAATGTAATTGATCACCATATAAGAAATATGACCCAATATTAGAATTTTTAACATGTAACTTTTATTTTAGTAACCTTTATTCTATCACCTTGCCAAAGACCTTTTGAAAGCCTGACTAGATCATATTCATGGATAAAATTTTATGTAAATGTATGTTTAACTTTTAAATGAACTGCAGTAGGGTAAATCATTGTTTAACCTTAGAAGAAACTTTCAGCTTTTTCTCCTAGTAGATTTCAGGCATCTAAATGTTTTGTAACCCTCTTTGATATTGTAGGGTTAAAATCTTGTCCAATATGAGATTTTTTGCTTTGAAGGATACTGTTCTTTTTAACTCTTTATACAGTTGAATACACTGCTAGGCAGAATCCTTGGGAAACTGGTAGAAGCTTAGTACCCAGAGTTTGAAACTTGACTAGAATAGCTGATCTTGTGGTAGAAAATGACATTGCTTGACACTAGTGGCTCTTAAAGAAGATTTCTTAATGGTGTTACATTTGTCCCTTATATACCACTAATTGCCCCGACACAATGAATTACAGCAAAAATAATTTGAAAACAAAATTTTTCCACTAAGCCTGTTGTCAGTCAAACATTTAGAATAACAGTTCTCCATTTCTACTCTTTATTTCCATAAAACTGTAGTTATATTAGCTTGCTGAGAAAGGTATAGGACTTTGGACAGTCATTAAGCTCTCTAGGCTCTAATTTCTTCCCCTATAAAATTAAGGAGTTGGTTTAGGTGGTTCTAGGATTCCTTCAGCTGCAAAACTCTAGAATTCTGTGCTAAAGTCTAGACTACCATTTGATCCAGTGTCCTCTATAGCTCCCCGTTTATATAATATTTTAACACTCTCCTATAAGTCATGTTTGTACTTCCTATAATGTCCTTTTCAAATTCACAGAAGAGAGCTTCAACTTTGTCATGCTCTGTAGAATTCTCAGCCATCAACTTGAATTATCTTTCATAAATCCTTTTCTCTCAGTGAGAGTTTCTTTAAAAAAAATTTTTTTTTTCCTAGCTTAGCCCTGAGTTTTTATAAGTGGTTGGGGTTTTCAACTCTCAGGACACATTAAATGGAGCTTCCAGTGTGTTAAACAGTTTGCACATTTCTAGGTTATTGGTTCTCTTTTTAAAATGTTACCTTCCATGATTTATTAATAGGTTACCAGAGGTCGTCCTGGTTCAGTACATGGAGGGACCTGTGATTGTGGTTTTTCTTCTTTTAACAGCACATTGAGATGCTTAGTGTTGCAATAAACATTACATTCAGGCTTTCTCACAATAGCTATTTTATGGCTTCTAGCACATCCCTCAAGATCAGATCTAGGAAATTTACCTTTCTCATGAGCTCTTAAAGTACCAATTGAGCACGTGATCATTTATCTTATCCAATTACTTAGCTCATGTTTTCCATTACGGTAAAATATGCTACCCACTGTGTCTGAGTGTCTGAAGTTCCTAATTGTTAAGTAAGTACCTGGTATAATTTTTCAAACTCTCCCAATTTTCGTGGTTTGATTATATAACATTTTTATCTACAGAATCTTTTCTTTAAATGAGAAGACTTTTACCACATTGCATTTCATCATTCTCC
Source organism: Spilogale gracilis (assembly GCA_004023965.1). Taxonomy (NCBI): domain Eukaryota; kingdom Metazoa; phylum Chordata; class Mammalia; order Carnivora; family Mephitidae; genus Spilogale; species Spilogale gracilis. The sequence continues at coordinate 11,570 of PITA01018537.1, forward strand.
AAGTAAAATGTCTGCCTATCCTTATTTATCCCTGAGTCTAACGTTGGGAAGAGGGAGTAGATAAGAAAAATGAGAAAACAAATTCTCTTAGTCACATTAAGCTGTGGAGGCCTATCTAAAGTCCAGGAGTTTATTTTGTCTTAACCAAGATCACACATGAGTTATTACATTTCCAATCCATTTATTTTTTTCCTACTGAGACCCACAAAGTTTATTCAGTTTGTGCCTAACTTTTAATCATAATTCTTTAACAGAAGACCTTAATTATCTTACCTGAATTCCGACATCGGTGATTTTATAACACTCAGATAGAGAAAGTTCCTTTAATTTTTTATGTCTGGAAAGCATCATCAAACCCTAAAAATATTTAAAATAAAGATCACTTTGTGATTATAATTTAGTGCAGATAGTATATTTCTACTAAAATAACAGCCATTTGTGTAAATGAAAAAAATAGCTTCTATCATATTTCTTTACACTTAAATTATAAAATCACTTTGGTTTGGTTAAGCGATTATTAAATAAAAATTTCGTGTTGTCTCTAATGTTTTGTAAGAAGTACAACAGAATCCTCCTGAGACAAGGGAAAGAAGAGCAAAAAATAAACTATTAGGACTACTTAAAAATGAAAAGCTTCTGCACAGCAAAGAAAACAACCAACAAAACTAAAAGGCAACCTACTAAATGGGAGAAGATATTTGCAAATGACTTAGCCAATAAAGGATTATATCTAAAATAAATAAAAGAAGTTATACAAATCAACACCTAAAAGATGAATAAGCCAATTTAAAAATGGGCAGAAGACATGAACTGACATTTCTCCAAAAAAGACATCCACATGGCCAACAGACACATGCTTGTCATCACTCATCATCAGGAAAATGCAAATTAAAACTACACTGAGATATCACCTCACACCTGTCAAAACGGCTACAATCAAAAACATAAGAAACAGCAAGTGCTGGTGAAGATGTAGAGAAAAAGGGACTCTCTTGCCCTGTTGGTAGAAATGCAAAGTGGTGCAGCCACTGTGGAAAACAGTATGGAGGTTCCTCAAAAAGTTAAAAATAGGACTACCCCATGATCCAGCAATTGCACTACTGGGTATTTATCCAAAGAATACAAAAACACTAATTCAAAGGGATACATACATTTGTATGTATAGAGTGGCATTATTCACAATAGTCAAATAAAGGAAGCAGCCTGTCCATTGATAGATGGATGGATAAAGAAGATATAGATATATAGATATAGATATAGATAATATATAAGTGAATATTATATATATATATATATAATTTAAACAAAGAATGGAATCTTGCTATCTCCAACCCCATGGATGAATCTAGAAAGTATAATGCTAAGCAAAATTTGTCAATAAGACAAATACTATATGATATCACTCATATGTAGAATTTAAGAAACAAACAAGCAAGGGCGCCTGAGTGGCTCAGTCAGTTAAGCAGCTGCCTTTGGCTGGGGTCGTGATCCTGGTGTCCTGAGACGGAGCACCATGTTGGGCCCCCTGCTCAGCAGGGCGTCTGCTTTTCCCTCTCCCTCAGCCTTTCCTCCCTGGTTTTGTTCTCTCTCTCAAATAAATAAATAAAATCTGAAAGAAAAAAAGAAGGAAAGGAAGGAAGGAAAGAAGGAAGGAAGGAAGGGAGGAAGGAAGGAAGGGAGAAAAGAGAGAGAGAGAGAAACCAAGAAACAGACTTTAACTATAGAGAACAGACTGATTACCAGAGGGGTTGCCAAAGGGGAGGTGGGGGGGATGGGTGAAATAGGTGATGGGATTAAAAAGTGCACTTGTGATGAGAACAGGGTGCTCAATGGAATTGTTGAATCACTATAATGTACACCTGAAACTAATATAATACTGTGTGTTAACTATACTGGAATTAAATTTTTAAAAAATGGAAATACCAAAAAAAAAAAAAGAGGGCATTGGCTACTTTTTAGTTTCTCTTCCTCCTACCCCAGTACCTAGCATAGGAAGAAGAAAGAAAAAGTGTGACAGAATCCCAGAGCCAGAAAATTCCTTGTTTCCTGTGTCCAGGTACACATATAATCTGAATCAATATAAACAAATCTTAAAGACCCCTCAACTTAAAACTTTTATTTTGAAGACAGTTCATGTGGCTGATTAATCTGTTTGTCAGTAAATTTTTTATTAATGCCTAACCTAAAACCTGACATCTTTAGCTCATTTTATTGTGTTTAATTGCTTGGAAAGGGAACAGACCTTTATATAAAGGCCTACAGACATATAATCGTTCATCAATAGCCCACTTTTTCTGTTTAAAACTGTTGTTTCTTTTTATTTAAAAAAATGATTGCACTTTTTAGTTCTTAAATTTTTTAATATGTGGTTCTGCTGTTCCATTTCTCAGTACTTTCCCCACTAAATTGGGGGAACTGATTAATACTCCTTATAGATGTCATTCCCGTTTTTGCATTCAAGATCACTTTTATTACACTTGCAGTGAGGTGGACAAGAGCAATTGCCTCTCATTCTATGGTCCCAGAGCTGCCAGGCAGGGAAGATACCAGAAATGGTACATTGATTTGTTCTTTTAAAACTTTATTTGTAGTATTAGTTTACATTTTACTGATCTTAGATACAGCATTTGGACCATAATTGAAAATGGGTTATGAAAATATTATATCCTGTTTTTTTCACTGATGCATTGTATTAGGCCTTTTCATTAAAAAAAAAAAAATCCAGGTCAAGTGCTTGATAATCTACTTAATTGAAGCCACTGTTTAAATTGCAAGTTCTAATTTCTTTTAACGGTTTTGTACACCATCCAAAAATAAAATCACTCCATTCATTTAAAAACTTTTATTGCAAATGTGGATTCTTTTGTTAGGAACACATGATGTGCTCTGCCTCCTTGTTTCAAAACAAAAAAATTACTAAACCCTGTGGAGCCAGTACGTGAGGTCTAAGTTCCAGATGTAGATGCTATTTTATTCTTATGAGAAGAATTAGAGTTTAGATATTCTCCCAACAGAAACCAAATTGTTTAAACAAAAATAATAAGAAATGCAAGCCCTGTCTCCTTGCCCTATAACTGATATTGGCCAAGTGTGTTTTATTAGCCTCTGGCTAATTTGTCCTATGAAACTGTCTCAGGAGTTTTCCCTTCTTTTTTTTACTTTTACATGTCAAGTTAGAATTTTTTAAGATGAACAGGAAATGAGGTGCACTTGCTAAGTATGACATTTGTCTATGTTCTCTTTACTACTTTATTCAAGATTACTTAGAAGTTAACATTAAAATAGAATGTTATTGTTCATCACTATAATTGTTCATTAAAGGATATGGCCTCAAAATTTAATTAGTTAACATAATTAGCCATTAGGTTAATGCAAATCAAAACCACAGTGAGATATCACTGCATCTCTATAATGATGGTTATACTTAAAGAAGACATAATAATAAATATTGGTGCAGATATGAATAAATTAAAATTCTCTTCATTGCTGATGGGAATGTAAAATGGTCCAGGCACTCTGGAAAATCCAGTCTGACAGTTCTTCAAAAAATCGCACTTAAAATTACCATATGACCCAGCAATTCCACTCCTAAAAATATACCCAAGAGAGATGAAAAAAAAATATGTCAACACAAAAAAAACTTGTACTCGAATGTTCCATAGCAGCATTATTCATAATAGAAAAAAATGACACAAGCCAAATGCCTATCAACTGGTGGAAGGATAAATAAAATGCATTATATCCATATAATGGAATATTATTTAGAAATAGTAAAGTATGATGCATGCTATATATAGATAAACACTTAAAACATTGTGCTGAGTAAAAGAAACCAAACCCAAAAGGCCACAAATTATATGATTCCACTTATTGGAAAAGTCCAGAATAGGCAAGTATGTGGCATCCGAAAGCAGATTAGCGGTTGCCTCGGCTGGGCTGCAAAGTGATTTGGGACGAGGGAATGACTGCTTGTGGGAAGGGAGCTTCATTTTGAAGTGACGAAAATGTTCTGGAATTTGTGGTGATGATTACATAACTCGGTCATCAATATACTAAAACCAACTAAATTGTACACTTTGAATTGTTGAGTTTTATAGTGTATAAATCATATCTCAGTAAAGATGCTTTAAAAAAAGTGACTGATGTAGTAATCATACAGCTAAATACAAATTAGAAATAGTCCTACAGCATTCGTCAGTCCACGATAAACACAGAAGGTGCTCAGACCTGGATGGCCGAATCAGGAGAACAGGGAGCCAGAGAGGCCATCATGCTAATGTGCTGGACTAGTTATCACAGGGCCTTCGCAACTGAGCAGCAGCAAATCTAAGCCAGCTGGAGAAGACAAGGCCCCCCCTGAAAACTGTGTGGTGCTAGTATGGGATGCTAGCTTCTCAGAACAAGTGAAATACACTATTCCAGTCAACAGGACTTAGTTTTCAATGGCTTTTTGACTCAGAAGTTTTTCAGATTCATGACCTAAAGAAATCAGAGCCAGCAAGGTAGAATGTTCTCCTTGGTCCCATGAGGTTCATAAATGCCCCAAATTAGGTGTTCTCTGAAACACTTGTTAAGTGCTTGGGATCAAAGTCCTAGGGGTGCCAAATTTTACTTCTAGGAGGGGATGGAAAGAGGAGAGTGGGAAGATATGATCAAAATAAGGAGGAATGAGTAACCAACAAAACGGAGTGACTAGGCCTCAGTAGGGCAAAGGGTAGGTGGATGCTTGCTTTTTAGGGAAGTTTTAGCCAAGAAATGTAAATCCTCCTTACTCTCCTTCAGATATCAGTCAAACTCGTGAACGTTTTGCTGGAAAGATTTTGGTTTACTTTCCCAAGTATAGGAGGGGAATAAGTTGTAATCAAGGGAAGCACAGAGGAAAGCAGCTGGTGTGGGAGGCAGGACTGCAGGTTGTATGAGAATGCAAAGCCCCAGGAGCTCTTGAGAGTCCTAAGGGGCAGTTTACTTCTTCACAGGCCATGGAACTGAGGGATCGCGAGCTGGGGGGCTTAGGAATTCCTAGTAATTGGTTTATATTACAGCTCTGGTATCAGGTCCACTGAAAGGAGCATCAAGACATAAGACTCAAAAGAAAGCAGGCACAAAGTCCTAAGACCCTTGTACATTATTCTAAGGAATTTGGACTTCTGTGCAACAGAGTTAAACAAAGTGACTCTGTTTACAGTATATAAGTGACATACATAATGCAAAAAAGGAGCATGTGTCTTAAGAGAGGTATGGGGACCACAGAGCAGGGCCTGGCAGTTTAGAAACTTCCATGGAGGAAGGGGAATTTGAATTGAGCCTCAAAGACAAAGTAAGATTTTGACAAGCAAAATAATAAGAACACTGTTTCGGGCTGAGGAAGCAGCATGAACAAAGACTTCATTAGGGATGTGTGAATTGTTTGGGAAGTAGTTGAGTTCAGGGTCACTGGAAGTAGTGGGAGGGAACACCTGACCCTGCCAGCAACAGCTCCCCGTCCATAAGACATTTCAGGGCAAACAAATCCCTGAAAACAGTTCTCCCCACCCCCACCTTCCACTTTACATCTGGAATGATTTAACTGATGTAGATAGACATCAGCAATGAACTAGTTACCAAATGTTGGAATGGGGTGTGTGTGTGTGTGTGTGTGTGTGTTCTTAGCATATAGCTGAGTCATACACCTATATACTCTTCACCTAAACTCACTGACTGTAAACATTTGCTACCTTTGCTTAATGTGTGTGTATGAACATACATCATTTCATTAATATATCTGTGAATACAGTTTTATATGTATACATGTCATATACATAGTATATATATTTTAAGTCGATAAATATTCTTGAAGCATTTTTTTAAAACTGGAAGTTTGTACCTCTAAATTCCCTTCACCTAATTTGCCCATCCCCCCACCTCCCTCCCCTCTGAACAAACCACCAGTTTGTTCTCTGTATTTGTATTTCTGTTTTTATTAATTCATTTTATTTTTAAGACTCTAAGTGAAATCGTATGGTGTTTATCTTTATCTGACTTATTTCACTTAGTGTGGTATCTTCTAGGTCCATCCCTGTTGTTGAAAATGGCAAGAGATCATTTTTTTTAATATAACCGAGTAATATTCTTCTGTGTGTGTATGTGTGCACATGTGTGTGTGTGCATGTGTGTGTATTCCAGCATGTGTGGAACACTGAATTTATTCATTCATCTATTGATGAATACTTGGGTTGTTCCATATCTTGGCTACTGTAAAAAATACTGCAGTAAATATAGGGGTGCATATCTTTTCAAATGATTTTTTTCATTTTCTTTGAGTAGATATCCAATAGTGAAATATGGATTGTATGGTATTTCTATTTTTAACTTTTGGAGGAAACTCCACACTATTTTCCACAGTGGCTGTACCAATTTACATTCCCACCAACAGTGCAGAAGAGTTCTCTTTTTTCCACATCCTGGTCAATACTTATTCTTTTCTTTTTGATACTAGCCAGTCTGACAGGAGTAAGGTGATATCTCATTGTGGTTTTGGTTTGCATTTTCCTGGTGATTAGTAATGTTGAGCATCTTTTCATATGTCTGTTAACCATTTGTATGTTTCTTTGGCAAATGTCTATTCAGTTCCTCTGTCCATTTTCCATTGGAGTCATAGGGGTTTTTTTGGTGTTGAGTTGTACAAGTTCTTTATATATTTTAGATATTAACCCTTTATTAGATATAGCATTTGCAAATATCTTCTTTCATTCTCTAGGTGAACTTTTGTTTTGTTCATGGTTTTGTTTGCTCTCCAAAACTTTTTATTTTAGTGCAGTCCCAATAGTTTATTTTTGCTTTTCTCTCTCTTTCTCTCTCTCTTTTTAAGATTTTACTTATTTGAGAGAGTGAGAGAGTGAGAGAGTGAATTAGAGGGGAGAAGATCAGAGAGAGAAGCAGACTCCCTGTGGAGCTGGGAGCCTGATGCGGACTCAATCCTGGGACTCCAGGATCATGACCTGAGCCAAAGGTAGTTGCTTAACCAACTTAGCCACCCAGGCACCCTGTTCTGTCTCCTTACCCGAAGAAACATATTCATAAATGTTTCTAAGGCTGATGTCCAAGAGATTACTGCCTATGGTTTCTTTCAGAAGTTTTATGGTTTCAGATCTCACATTTAGCTCTTTAATCCATTTTGAGTTTATTTTTATGTATGGCTAAAAAAGTGATCCAATTTCATTCCTCTGCTTTTTTTTGTAGCTGTTCAGTTTTCCCAACATCATTTACTGTCTTTTCCCCATAGTATAGTCTTGCCTCCTTTGTCACGAATTAATTACCATTAAATATAGGTTTAATTCTGGACTTTCTTTCCTGTTCCACTGATCACTATGTCTATTTTTGTCAAGAATCACACTCTTTTGCTTACATAACTTTGTAGTATATCTTGAAATATGGGATTGTGATAACTCCAGCTTTGTTCTTTCTCAAGACTTCTTTGTTAATTCAGAGGCTTTTGTTGTCCCATACAAACTGTAGGATTATTTGTTCCAGTTCTTTGAAAAATAGTATTGGCACCTTGATAGGGATTGCATTGAATCTATAGATTGCTTTGGGTAATATGCGTATTTTGACAATAGTAATTCTTCTAATCCATGAGCATTGTATACCTTCCTATTTGTGTCATCTTCAATTTCTTTTATCATTGTCTTATAGTTTCCAGAGTACAGGTCTTTTACTTCCTTGGTTGAATTTATTCCCAAGTATTTCATTCTTTTTCATGGAATTGTAAACAGGATTATTCTCTTAATTTCTCTTTCTGCTACTTCAATATTAGTATATAAAGGCACAATAGCTTTCTATATATTAATTTTTTAACCTGCAACCCTACTCAGTTCATTTATTACTTCTAATAATTTTGGGGTGGAATCTTTAGGGTTTTCTATATATAGTGTTGTATCATGTACAAATAGTGACAGTCTTACTTTTTATTTGCCAATTTGGATACCTTCTATTTCTTTTTCTTGCCTGATTGCTATGGCTAGGTCTTTCAATACTATGTTGAACAAAAGTGGTGTGAGTGGACATCCTTATCTTGTTCTTCATCTTAGAGGAAAAGCTTGCAGTTTTCACCATGGGATATGATGGCTGCGGCAGGTTTCTCATATATGGCCTTAATATTGAGATATGTTCCCTCTAAACTCACATTGTTGAAAATTTTTGTCATGAATAGATACATTTTGTCAAAGGCTTTTCTGCATTTATTAAGGTGAGCATATGGATTATATTCTTCCTCTTCTAAATGTGATGTATCTCATTGATTGATTTGCAAATATTAAACCATCTTTGCATTCCTGGTATAAATATATCATTGAATTTAGGTTGCTAATATTTTACTGAGGATTTTTACATCTTTCATCAGTGACATTTGCCTGTAGTTTTCTTTTCTTTTTCTTTCTCTTTTTTTTGTAGTGTCTTTGTCTGGTTTTGGTATCAAGGTAATAGTGGCCTCATAGAATGAATTTGGAAGTTTTCCTTCCCCTTCTATTTTTGGAATAGTTTGAGAAGAATAAGTATTTTTTGTTTGTTTGCTTTGTAGAATTAATCTGTGATGCCATCTTTTCTTGGACTTTTGTTTCTTGGGAGTTTTTTGATTACCAATTCAATTTCATTAGTCAAAATCAGTCTGTTCAAAGTTTCTATTTCATCATCATTCTGTTTTGGAAGATTGTAACTCTCTAGGAATTTATCCATTTCTTCTAAGTTTTCTAGTATGTTAACAGACAATTTTTCATAGTATTCTCTTATATCTGTGTTGTTAGTTGCTCTTTCTTCTCTTTCATTTCTGAAAATATTTTAGTTCTCTCTCTTTCTTTCTTGATGTGCCTAGATAAAATTTTGTCAATTTGGGTTATCTTTTCAAAGAATCAGCTCTTGGTTTCATTCATCTTTTCTATTGTGTGTGGGGGGTAGGTGGGTCTCTATTTTATTTATTTCCACTCTATTCTTCATTATGCCCTTTCTTTTACTAACTTTGGACTTTCTTTGTCCTTCTTAGTCTGATTCCTTTAGGTGACTACTTTTGCTGCATCCCAAAGATTTTGGACTGTTGTGTTTTCATTCTCATTTATCTCCATTATTTATCTCCATTTTTTAATTTTGTCTTCTTCATTGACCCGTTGGTTGTTTAGTAACGTTGTTTAGCCTCCATACATTTGTGGGGTTTTTAAAGGTTTTTTTCTTGTAGTTGATTTTTTCTTATAATTGACGTCTTGTAATTTTTTCTTAATAATTTTCTTGTGATTGTGTTCAGAAAAGATGCTTGATATGAATTCAATCTTCTAAAATTTGTTGGGACTTGTTTTGTGGTGTGGGGACTTGTTTTGCATCCCTTTAGGAGGCACATACGTAAGGTGTCCCATTATTGGTGATGCTCTTACTCACTTGATTCAGGAGGTAACTATAAATACTTCATTAGAGTATATTTTTACTCTTCATTTAAGACATAACAATTATTGCTGTTAATTTTTTGTGTTACCTTAACAATCTTTAAGTTTCCCCAATTTCCTGCTGAGCACATATACAAGATAAAGTTACAGTTTTGGTTGGTGTGATTATGTTACTGGTTGGTAAAAGACAACACACCAAGGAAAACAAAAACACCAATATTTTGCATTATTATAAGACTGAATATTTGGTCATAATTTAAAAACAAATGAAACATGTTTTATAAATAAAACCGATGTGGATGAAACCTTATGAAACAAAGCTTAACATCTGAAAGTAATTTATTCTTTAAAACTTGCAGGTGGCATTTTTCCTAAGACAATGTGTTTTTAGAAAAAGTTTGGAAAGATGGTCTAGGAGTATTAACATTAGAATAAAATACAATGTCATTTTTCTGACAGCCATATTACTACAAACCATCCTCGTTTATAGGATGTTTCAGTTTGAAACTGTGAACACTTTACTACAGGCACACCAGAAGAGTAAATAGACATAAATAAACTTTATAATCTGTCCTGTATATGATTAAAGAGACAATTTCTTGGGAAAAAAACGTACATAAAATTGCATAAGATTGCATAGTTTGTTCAACTTCTAATCCATTTTTCTTGAATAGACTTAATAAGCAGTAGCCTGTAGGCTTTCAAATTAAAATACTAAAACAAATCTCTCTTCCACAATAGTGAGATAAGCCATTGTAAAAATGTGGAGAAAATATGACAAATGATTAATAACTACATTATTATAAGCAATTCATACAGGTTGACAGAAGTATTGAGACCCCAGTGTATAAGTGAGTAAAGAATCTCAACAGAAAATTCATATAAGATGAAATATAATTGCAATGATAAGCAGCACATATAGGACAAAATTATTAATACTATTAGAATTTTTTAAAATGTGAATTCAAATAACAGTAAAGTTTTAATTCCTAGTTATTTTTGTGAAGTTAAAACAGGCACTATTGGTAAAGAAGTGTAAGGCTACCATATTTATTTTATTGCCAATAGCAGTAAAAATTGCTACAACCCATAGGGAAAGCAAGTGGCCAAAACAACTAAATGTCCGTTCAAAAGAAGAGAAAAATTGATGGGGAAAAAGTTTATAACAACTTCCAAGAGGCGCTGCTTATCTTATTCCTGTTTTTACACTCCAAACCTAGGATTGCTACTTTAAATATAATAGGACCTAGCTAATTATGTATCAAAAGAAAGAAGAAAAGGACAATGAAAAGAATTAATAAATGCATGAAATTTCTCAATGTGAAAAATGATTTAGAATAATGTGGAAAAAAACTATACATGTGTCCATTACTAAGTCATTTTGTACATCTACAAATAATTATATAGAATAACACCATGCTTAATTCGTTTACATCGACCCACGATAGTACTGGGCAATTTACTGTCTGTTCCAAAAAACTATAATAGAACAAAACACCAATATTCAAGCAAAATACTAAGCTATGAATGTTGCCATGTACAACTATACACATGGATGAGCAATTTTGTTTTACAAAAAATGATACTTACCTGTCTTCATATTACTTAAGCCACCTGTAGTTTGACCTTGGTGACAATCTCCTGCTTTTTGAAACACCACGTCCCTTGATTCCCTTGATAACAGTATGAACTCCTTTCTCATCTATTCCTCTGGAAGTTCATTCTCACTTTCCTTCATGGGTTCATCGTTCAAATCCACCCAATCAGTACTGATGTTTCCTGGAAGCTTGAACTTGACCTCTTTTCTCCTATCTCATCTGTGGTTTCAACTACATCAACCATATCTACATCTAGCCCGGATCTCTTTCCTGAGCTCCAGATCATTCCTAATTGATAGACACTTAAATGTTCCATAAGCACTTCAAACTCACTATTGCTACTTTCAAAGGACTAGTATTAAAATTGGAAACCACAAAGTTTTAGTGGGTTCTTCCTACCCTTTCTGCTAGTTTTAGTAAGAAGTCTCATTGAAGGGGCGCCTGGGTGGCTCAGTTGGTTAAGCCACTGCCTTCGGCTCAGGTCATGATCCCGGAGACCGGGGATCAAGCCCCACATCGGGCTCCCTGTTCGGCGGGAAGCCTGCTTCTCCCTCTCTCACTCCCCCTGCTTGTGTTCCCTCTCTGGCTGTGTTTCTCTCTGTCAAATAAATAAAATCTTTAAAAAAAAAAAAAAAGAAGTCTCATTGAAGATAAATGGCTCATGATGGACTTTTCTTTTATTTAAGTACCTTACTCTTTCCTTTGAATTTTGCAACTTTTATGATTCCCTTTTTGGCCCTACATTTCCCTGGATGGGAAACCTATAAATATGACCTATGCAACTTAAGATATTTGATATTTGAATACAGTATATTAGAAAACACATTCTATGAAGTAGGATGCAACGGGAGTCTAGAATAACTGAGAGATCTGATGTCATTATGGGAGGTTTAGATCATGAGAAATCTAAAAAGAACAAAAGGTCCCTGACTGCAAACATAAGGAGCCTCCTTTCTTGCTGCTCCCACTTTTAAATTTAAATTCAGTTAGCCAACATATAGTACATCATTAGTTTCAAATGTAGTGTTCAATAATTTATCAGTTGTGTATAACACCTAGTGTTCATCATATCATGTGCCCTCCTTAATGCCCATCACCTGGTTACCCTATCCCTTCCCCCTTCTGTAAACCTCAGTTTGTTTCCTGGAGTCCAGAGTCTCTCATGGTTTATCTTCCTCTCTGATGACTTCTTGTGCAGTTTTCCCTCCCTTCCCTTATTGTCCTCTGAGCTGTTTCTTACATTCCACATATGAGTGAAACCATATGATAATTGTCTTTCTCTGATTGACTTATCTCAGTCAGCCTAATACCCCCCAGTTCCATTCATGTCAATGTAAATTATAAGTATTCATTATTGGGGCACCTGGGTGGCTCAATTGGTTAAGCGACTGCCTTTGGCTCAGGTCATGATCCCGGAGATCCGGGATCGAGTCCCATATCGGGCTCCCTGCTTGGTGGGAAGCCTTCTTTTCCCTCTCTCACTCCCCCTGCTTGTGTTCCCTCTCTGGCTGTGTTTTTCTCTGTCAAATAAATAAAATCTTTTAAAAAAAATAAGTATTCATCATTTCTGATGGCTGAGTAATATTCCATTATATATATGTTCACCACATCTTCTTTATCCATTTGTCTGTTGAGGGACATCTCAGCTCTTCCCACAGTTTGGCTATTGTGGACATTGCTGCTATGAATATTGGGATGCCCCTTCAGATCACTACATTTGTAGCTTTGGGGTAAATACCTAGTAATGCAATTGCTTGGTCATAGGGTAACTCTATTTTTAACTTTTTCAGGAACCTCCATATGTTTCCCAGAGTGACTGTACCAGCTTACATTCCCACCAACAGCATAAGAGGGTTCCCCTTTCTCTGCATCCTCACCAGCACTTCGTTTCCTGTCTTGTTAGCCATTATGACTGCTGTGAGGTTACCACCTCTCATTGTGGTTTTGATTTGTATTTCCCTGATAGCAAGTAATGTTGAGCATTTTTTTTCATGTGTCTATTGGCCATTTATAGGTCTTCTTTGGAGAAATATCTATTCATATCTTCTCCCATTTCTTGACTCGATTATTTCTTTTTTGGGTATTGAGTTTGGTAAATTCTTTATAGATCTTGAATACTAGCCCTTTATCTGATATGTCCTTTGCAAATATCTCATCATTCCATAGGTTGCCTTTTAGTTTTGTTGACTGTTTCCTTTGCTGCACGGGAGCTTTTTATCCTTTTTTTTTTTTAAAGATTTTATTTATTTCTTTGACAGAGAGAGATCACAAGTAGGCAGAGAGGCAGGCAGAGAGAAAGGAGGAAGCAGGTGCCCCACTGAGCAGAGAGCCTGATGCAGGCCTCAATCCCAGGACCCTGAGATCATGACCTGAGCCAAAGGCAGAGGCTTTAACCCACTGAGCCACCCAGGTGCCCCAGAAGTTTTTTTATCTTGATAAAGTCCCAATAGTTCATTTTTGCTTTTGTTTCCCTTGCCTTTGGAAACATGTCTAGCAAGAAGTTGCTGGTGGAAGTTTCTGCCTGTGTTCTCCTCTAGGATTTTGATAGATTTCTGTCTCACATTGAGGTCTTTCATCCATTTTGAGTTTATCTTTGTGTATGGTGTACGAAAATTGTCCAGTTTAATTCTTCTGCATGTTTGCTGCCCCTCCTTTTTTGAGAATAAAAATGAGATGGAAGTTGTAATAGAGAGGACAGAACTTGGGAGAGGTTGTTGGAAATCTTTATGTAGATTTTCTGCTTTCAGTTAATTGTTGAATTGGAATATGCCTAATTCCTATGATGCCTTGCCAGACATACTGAGGAACAAAGCAAAACAAAAATGGTGATTTCAGAAGTCAAATGGCTATGTGTTCTTTTTGTCACTCTGGATTGAAGGGGCCCATAATATAGAGAGATACGTCCTAGTACTAGAATCAAACATGTCTAAAATGGAATTCAGCCTCTTGTTTCCAAGTCCTAATCTCTCTCTTAGCTTCTTTTTCTGGTTAACATGTCTGCAGTTGACCAAGTAAACACTTGGGCATTGTCTATGTTTGCTCCTGGCCCCTCTACTCTCCATATCCAGCCAGTTGATCATGAAGCCCTAACTATATAGTTCCTAAATATCTCTCATACTGTTACTTCTGCAAGCACTATCAAAACTTCATTTCTCTCTCTACAAGTTCTACTCAGAGTTCTTCAGTGGCTCCAATGCATATAGCACATAGTCTGAATCACTTTGCAGGGCACCCAGCCGGTCACATGCTGCCCTCCACATTTCTCTAGCCTCATCCCCTATCTCCTTGGGCCATGCTGCAACAATACAAAGTCACCTGTGGGTCCCCTAATGCATGACCCTCTCTCATGTCTCCATGCCTTCCTATCTGCTTCTTCCTCCACTGAGAAGGTCCATCTTTACCTTGCAAACACCTACTGAAGCTTTCAGCTACACCTCAAAAGCTGAAAATTGTCCCTGACTTCTCTACAAATAGGCAACAGAGACATAAGCGCTCACTTTTCAATTTGTCCGTGCTGCCAGGATATAGCATATGTGCCCATGTGTATATCTCTTCATCACATCAGATAAACCTCATCGAGTGCCTACCATGTGTTAAGCAGTTTACATTTGTTTTCTTATTTACTCCTCACAACACTCTGAGGAAAGTATATTATAAACACTATTTTAAAGACAGGGAAATGGAGGCACAGAGAGCCTAAGGAACCTGCCCAAGCTATCCTAGTGTGGTGACAGCAGACAAGATGTGAACACACACTTTGAACTTAGGCGTTTGGTAAATTTCTAACCAAGCAGTTTTGTTACTCTTGTTACTGTTTTGCCACTAGACTGTACCCTGAGACCAGAACTATGGCTGTCAATTTTGTACTCCCAGAACCTTGCGTGGTGTTTAATACCCAGTTGATGATGAATAAATATTTGTGAATGAATGAGTAGTCTGTAAAATTCTCTGCTTTTATGAAGCTAATTTTCTCTTATCTTGCTGGCACACTCTCAGAATCTTTGGATAGAATCTATTTCCTTTCATAATTATGTGAATTAGTGTTTATATTTCATATGTTCCTTTGTGAATGAATTGCTCCCTTTGGTGCATTCTTTTAGGGATAAAGAACAAAACTTAAACTTGGAAATATGTTTTATCTCAATTAACACATCCTCTTTCTAAAATCATTGATAACGCTATCTTTTACAAAGTCCTTCAGAACGTATTTTAACTTCACAAGTGATTTTTCCCTTTTATTCTATGGTTAGCAATTAAAATTTTATAAAAATAATTTACCTTCCTTTTTCTCAAATCATTTTTATTTATTTATATTTACTTTATTGTTAGTATGAATTCTATAATCATATTTTTAATATATTAACCACTCTGATCTAATTTACTGACCTATAGCTATAAAGGAAAGCAGGCTTTCGTCAACACGCAGAAATAGGTCCTCTATATATTTATGGAGGGAAGGAAAATCAGCATCTTTGTTACTCAGAAATAGAGCAACTGGCCTTGGGACTGCTTGCCTCCTACCTGATGGAAGTCAAGAGGAGGGTTCTGGCACCAAAGATTTTCTTTCAGGGAGGTGACAAGCTTAAGTTGGTCAGTTCTTTTTGCCCTGTGTTTCCAATAGGCAGTTTGCTGCAAGCAGAAGACAATTGTCTGTAGCTTCTGTAAGGAAAACCACTATTGCTATTGATGATTTCAACAGATTCATATAAGGCCACGAGCTAGGAGAAGAGCCTGGAAAAAGAGGTCAAGCTCCATATGAAAGAGTATAACCAGGACAGACTTCTTGTTATGTGCTTTTGAAAATCCAAGGCAAACCCATATGCCTCTGAGTTTCCCTGCTTCTTTTTAACTCCCCTTCTTTCTATTTATTGAATCCCAAGTGATTTCATGGGTTTCCTGCTTTAGAGGTTTTGCTTCACTGAGCCTCAGGCCTTATTTATGTGTGTGTTCCATGCAGATGGGTGGTCTCTTGAAAGTGTATCAGCAGATTAAGACATGCAGCTGTAAGCACTCCTACTCCACCTCACAGCATAGCTGAGAAAATGTGGAATTTAAAGAAGCCTTATGTGTTTGGTTGAAAGGAAAGCAATAGTACGAGATTCATCCATTCACTCACCCACTGACTCACAAATCAAGTCTTTTGCATGCCTCTGTGTACTAAACATGCTAGGCTTCCCAAGGATGAGCTGCTCCAGCCTTTACCATCAGGAGGCATCCAGTGTTGTAGGGAGACAGGTGTGGAACAAATATGAACATATAATGAGCTAATGGCTTTAGTGGGGGGCACTGTAAAGTACAGTGGAAACAAGACAAGAGAGATCCTAAGTCTGCACGTGAGTTCCAGGAGAGCTTCATACTGTTGAAACTCAGGGGATAAGCAAGAATTTACTAGGTGGACAAGAGGAAAGGGTGTTTCAGGCAGAGGGAATAACTTGCAGAGATGGAAAGGCAAGGAGGGCGTGACACGTTTGAGGAGCTGCAGGAGAGTCAGTTGTGTGTCTGTGGGGTTAAAGACGAAAAGTGCGTATTCGGTGGAAGCGAGGCAGTAGAGGTAGCTGGAGGCCACCTCAGAAAGAGATTGGAACTCTACACTGGACTGGTTAGACTTTATACCTTAATCAGTGCAGCTCCTGAAGAAATCTGAGCAAGGAAGCAATAGGCTCCAATTTGCATGCAGAGGGACCACCCTGCAGCCATGAGAAGAACAGCTTTGAAGACAGTGATACTTAAGGCAAGAGAAGTTAGTAAGGAGAAAGAGTACTTGAACTTTGGCAGTGGCAGCAGGGATGGAAGGAGGCAGAAGAATAGATAGAGATTTTAGACTACACTTTGTAACATATACAATTAAAATTAGCATGGAAACCACATGCCAATATTCAATCAGAATTATGATTATGATTATGATTATTTTTGCAATTCCATTTGAAAAGAATTTATGTGCTACCCATAATTCAAGAGGTGTTATGACTGTGAGGCCATCTTAATAGATAACACCTGTCTGGGGAACTATGCTGTATGAACTAAGGTATGGTATATTAGGACCTAGAGAATTCTTACATATTTAGAAAAAGAAATTAGAGACATTAGTGTCACCATGTGATTTATGTTTTCTTTCATTTTTTTTAAGATTTTATTTATTTATTTGATAGAGAGAAACACAGCGAACGAGGGAGCACAAGCAGGGGGAATGAGAGAGGGAGAAGCAGGCTTTCCAGCAAGCAGGGAGCCTGGGTCTCCGGGATTATGACCTGAGCTGAAGGCAGTCGCTTAACCAGCTGAACCACCCAGGCATCCCGTAATTTATGTTTTCTTAAAGAAAGAGTGCAGTAGTAAAATAAAACCCATTGATATTGCCTTGAATGACCTAGACTGAGAAGTGTGATTTTCTGATAATTATAGAAATCATGACCAATGTTTATTGCACAGTTATTTCAAAAAATCTTAAAAGGCACAATTTGCTTATGCAAAGAATCTTTCACTGCTGTTATGATCATCAGTGATTACTTGCTCAGCATCTGCCTACCAAGGCACAGGAGGAATAGAAGGAGGCGCATCCCAGGCAGAAGGTACGACATGTATAAAGGTCCTGACGTAGGGAAGATTTTAACTTGTTTGAGGAGATAAAAGAAGGCAGTGGGGCTGGAGGAAAAGGGAATGAGGGGAGTAGGGGCATGAGATGGTTTTGGGAGGGTGGGCAGGGACCTGTATAATTAACAGTAAATATTTGTTCACATTTTGGCCCTTTCCTAATTTAGCTTCTATGTTTTATTAACACTGTTTGATATTCCCCTAATCCTCCTCACATGACTACACGCACCTAGTTCTCTTACAGCCTTTCTCACTTTCTTTCTTTATTCTCCTTTATGGATTTATCTTATTCCCACTCCTTCAATATTGGTGTTCTGATGTGTTTATCGAGGGTGCACATTTTTCCTCATTCCCCACACTCTTTGAGGGTCTTGGCCACATTCATGCCTCCATGCTGACTCCCATATCTGAATCTCCCTTTAAGATCTCTCTCCCAAGCCTTTGGCCTGAATATGCTACACACTCTAATTATGTCTGATAAAAGTGAAATCTACTTTCCCTGAAAACCTATTACCTCTCTTTTTCAAGGTAGGATCTCCATCCACCCAATGTCAGATTTTTGGAATCATTCTTTTCTTTCTACCTTCACCCCAGGTCCTGATCAATCACCAAGTTCTTTCAGCTTTAAGTCCACAGTATTCTTGAATATGTTCTTTTCATGCTAGTTCTGGCCTCCACCTAGTTCAAAAAATTGTCACATATTTCTTTAACTACTAAAAGATCTCCCACTGGTCTCCCACCTTTAGTCTTTCTCCCCACCAGTCTCTCCCCCAGAGAACAACTCAAATAATCTAACTAATATGAGAGGCTAACTATGATGGAGACTTCCCTACTAAGTACTGTTTCATCTTCCACTGGTTCAAGTCCAAGCTCCTTGGCACAGTACGGAATTCCTCAGTGACATCTCCTTTTCATAGTATATTTTAGTTGCATTAAGCTACATAAAGTTCCTTGAACAAGCATGCATTTGCATGTTTGTATGTGGAGCAGGTTGAGATAAGAGATCCCTTCCTCTCTTCCTCCAACACTACCCTGCCACACCATATTTAAATTACCCATACTTACCTTTCCATATTGGGCTGCAGAAAACAGCTCATTTTGGGGAGGAGGGGGGAATCTCCGTATTTTTGGGTTCCTTCTTATTCTTATTCTTATTTTTATTATTATGTTATGTTAGTCACAGTACATCATTAGTTTTTGATGTAGTGTTCTATGATTCATTGTTTCTGTATAACACCCAGTGCTCCATGCAATATGTGCCCTCCTTAATACCCATCGCTGGGCTCACCCATCCCCTCACCTTCATCCCTTTTAAAGCCCTTAGTTTGTTTTCCGGAGCCCTTAGTTTCTCATTGTTCGTCTCCCCATCTGATTTCCCTCCCTTCATTTTCCCCTTCCTTCTCATAATGTTCTCCATGGTATTCCTTATGTTCCACAAATAAGTGAAACCATGTGATAATTGACTTTCTCTGCTTGACTTATTTCACTTAGCATAATCTCTTCCAGTTCCACCTGTGTTGGTGCAAAAGTTGGGTATTCATCCTTTCTGATGTCTGAGTAATAATCCATTGTGTATATGAGCACATCTTCTTTATCCATTCATCTGTTGTAGGGCATCTCAGCTCTTTCCACAGTTTGGCTGTTGTGGACATTACTGCTATGAACATTGGGGTGCATGTGTCCCTTCTTTTCACTACACTGTATCTTTGGAGTAAATAGTAGTGCAATTACTGGGTCATAGAGTAGCTCTATTTTTAACTTTTTGAGGAACCTCCATACTGTTTTCCAAAGTGACTACACCAACTTGCATTCCCACCAACAGTGTAAGAGGGTTCCCCTTTATCTACAACCTCTCCAGCATTTGTTGTTTCTTGCCTTGTCAATTTTTGCCATTCTAACTGGTGTCAGGTGGTATCTCAATGTGGTTTTGGTATGAATTTCCCTCATAGCAAATGATGATGAACATTTTTTCATGTGTCTGTTAGCCATTTGTATGTCTTCTTTGGAGAAGTGTCTGTTCATGTCTCCTGCCCATTTTTTGACTTCATTATTTGTTTTTTGTGTGTTGAGTTTGAGAAGTACTTTACAGATCTTGAATATTAGTCCTTTATTTGTAGTGTCATTTGCAAACATCTTCTCCCATTCTGTGGGTTGCCTTTTTGTTTTGTTGACTGTTTCCTTTGCTGTGCAGAAGCTTTTTATCTTGATGAAGTCTCAGAAGTTCATTTTTGCTTTAGTTTCCCTTGCCTTTGGAGACATGTCTTAAAAGAAGTTGCTACGGCCAATGTCAAAGATGTTACTGCCTGTGTTTTCCTCTAGGATTTTAATGGATTCCTGTCTCACATTGAGGTCTTTCATCTATTTAGAGTTTATCTTTGTGTATGGTGTGAAGGGATATTCAATTTCATTCTTCTATATATAGCTGTCCAATCTTCCCAGCACCATTTATTAAAAAAACTTTTTTCCATTGGGTATTTTTTCCTGCTTTGTCGAAGATTAGTTGACGATAGACTTCAGGGTCCATTTCTGGGTTCTCTACTCTGTTCCATTTGTCTATGTGTCTGTTTTTGTGTCAGTACCATGCTGTCTTGGTGATCACAGCTTTGTAATATAGCTTGAAATCAGGCAACATGATGCACCCAGCTTTGTTTTTCTTTTTCAACATTTCCTTGGCAATTCGGGGTCTTCTCTGGTTCCATACAAATTTTAAGATTGTTCCAGCACTTTTGAAAAATGCCATTAGTATTTTGATCAGAATGACAAAAGTATAGATTTCTCTGGGCAGCATAGACATTTTAACAATGTTTATTCTCCCAATCCATGAGCATGGAATGGTTTTTCACTTTTTTTGTGCGTGTCTTCGATTTCTTTATAAATGTTCTGTAGTTTCTAGAGTATAGATCCTTCACCAATGAGCAGGTCTTATTCATATTTGGTGAGTGACTCACTTCATTCTGTGAGTATTTATCAAGTGTCTACCACCCCCAGAGTTCTGGGAAAGCAGCAATGACTAAAACAAAGTCTCAGTCTTCATGGATCTCACATCCTAGTGAGGGGGCTCCAGGAGATTGCCTACCTAATAGGCACTCAAGATTCAATACTCATAATTAAAATTTTCAAACCTCAGGCAAATGAAAGAGTCCTAAACCACTGTCTAAGCACACTGTCTGGAACATCACTGACTCATTTTTCCTTTAAATATGGCAGTGACTAAGACAACTTAAGCAATGGATTGAGCTGCCCCAACTGTGGGTACTGTGGTCTTACTAGGTGATAATTCTCCTAACTATAGGAAAACACTTTCCCATATACATGGAGATATAACCTCACATTCAAATAATCCTCCAGGGTAGGAAGGGAATGAATAACATCCTATTTATAATTAGACATTAAGAAAAGTTATAGGCAATTAAAGACTTTTACAGATACCTTTAAGATATCCTCACCTTAGGGGCAGCTGGGTAGCATAATTGTTTGGGCATTCAACTCTTGGTTTTTGGCTCAGGTCTGATCTCAGGTTTGTGAGATCGAGCCCTATGTGGAGCCCTGCACTGAACCTTGCATGGGTTACCATGCTCAGCTTGGAGTCTGCTTGAGTCTCTCTCTCTCTCTCTCTCTCTCTCTCTCTCTCTCTCTCTCCATCTGCCCTTCCCCCACTCATTCTTTCTAAAATGAATAAATGAATCCTTAAAAAAAAGAGAGACAATCATATTAGTAAGCTATTTCCCTCACTAGTAAACCCTGTCCTCTATATTGGAAGAGGAAAATTGATACATTTCTGCATTCTCTAAAATGTACTTACCAGATAATTTCTTTTTTTTTTAAGATTTATTTACTGATTTGACAGAGAGAAACACAGCTAGAGAGGGAACACAAGCAGGGGGAGTGAGAGAGGGAGAAGCAGGCTTCCCGCCGAGCAGGGAGCCCAATGTGGGACTCGATCCCGGGTCTCCAGGTTCATGACCTGAGCCGAAGGCAGTTGCTTAACAACTGAGCCACCCAGGTGTCCCACTAGATAACTTCTTAAACAACTTTTATTCATGGATGATACATTATTCACTATTTTCTAATTATTATAAGAAATGTATGCAGTTTGAAATAACTGTGTTATCCTCTTTGCTTTCTCCATTTAAATTTGCTCTCTTGCTTAAACATCTAAGTTTCTAACTATATGTGTTTGTGTTTGTGTTGGTTAACTTCCTCATGAGTTTCCATGATTTTCAGAATGCAACAATCCTTTACTTTCTGCAAACCTAAAAAGCTCTTCTACTTCTGAGGAGTGAATTTTACTGATTTCTTTGCTTATTCTCTGAGCTCTCTACATTTCTATAAATCTGTCTTGCCAGTGACTCAGAGAAAGAGCAAACCTGCTACTCCCACTATGCAAAGGACACACCTCAGTAAGGGACACCGCCATTTATAGAGGCTCAAGCCAGAAATCTGGCGTCATCTTTGATTCCCTCCTTCTTTACCCCCATACTTAGTCTATTTATATCTCCTGTTGACTCTTTTTCTCAGTGCCTCTCAAATCTGCAGACTTTGCTCCCGCCCTCTAACCTTTACGCAGATGCTCATAACTGGATCACTGCCTTGTAATTAGTCTCTAGTTCATCTATTATGCCTACGTCTATCCAGCAGATAGAGTCGTCTTTACAACTTGTCTATCTGACCCTGTTGCAACCTAATTGAGGATACTGAGTGTGCTTCCATTGCCAAAAGGTCAGAGAACAAATTCCTCGATGTGGCTTCTGTGCCCCTTGTGACCTGGTCCCTGTGTCTCTTAAGCATCATTTCTCACTGCTCTCCTCACCATCAAGCCATACCCAAATGTGCAGACTTCCTTGATGCCACCACACTTTTAAACTTCTGTGTCTTTTCTGAGCCTGTTTCTTTGGCTCAGTGCATACCCCTTCTTTCTCTCTTGGAAAAGGTCTTCTCTGACTTTGAATGAGGTTGTTTTTCATACCTGTCATGGTTTGTAAACCACTTGCCCCATGCCCGAGGAGCCATATCTGTTTTGTCCTTTCCAGCATTCCCAGCACTGAGCACAAAGTTTTGTTAGCCAAATGGCTAGTATGATCCTAACTGAAAACTCATTATTGAAAAAAACTGAGAGTGAACATAATTATTAGAAAATGTAAGAAACTTTTCCTTTCAAGAGGCACAATTGGTCACATTTGATCTCTGGTGGATATATGCAATATTCCAGGGTTTAAATATCAAACATTAAGTCTCCAGTCAGATTTGCACTTCATCAGACCTACAGTGCAGACTGGTGTGTGTAGCTGCCCCAAATTGACATCTGAGCTGACTCATTTTATTTTGACTATTTGAGATTAGCTTCCACAGCTGTTATAGTACTGTATAGTCATTTGCCTTTTAGATCAGAAGTTAACAATTTGGAGGAAGAAAACAAAAACCTTGAGAAGACTTATTTTTCAATGTTTTAGCAGAACATAACTAGGATTCTCCCCATAGATATCCATTTACAGCTATCAGATTGTGTATATTCTTTACAAAAAAAGTGAATGGGACTTGAGGCTATATCCTAAGTTGTTTTTTTTTAAGATTTTATTTATTTGTTTGACAGTGACAGAGAAAGAGAGAGAGAGAGTACACAAGCAAGGGGAGAGGCAGAGGCAAAGGGAGAGGGAGAAGTAGACTCCCCGCTGAGCAGAGAGCCCAATTAGGGGCTCAATCCCAGGACCCTGATCATAACCTGAGCTGAAGGCAGAGGCTTAACCAACTGAACCACCCAGGTGCCCCTGTATCTTAATTTTTTAACTTGTCCTCAGTTAATAAAACTTTAATATGTAGTCTTTGAAAATTAAAAAAAAAATGAGTCTTCCCAAAATGCTAAAACGTAGGATAAAGCATTTAAGCTTCACTGCTTTTGTTCCACAAATGTTCACCAAACAGTCTGGGCTGGTGATGAGTGCTGTGGTGGGGTCATATTTTGATGTGTTTTATAATGTGCTTTGATCCTGTACTTCTTGTTACCTCATGGCTCTTCTAACAGCAGCTGGGCATCTATTTGTATGTATCAGCGGAAGGTTTTTACAGAAGAACACAGGAGGAAAAAAAAAATCCCAGGCCTTTAAGCTTTAAATTTTAAACCATGAAGGACTTGAGACATAATAATTTTCAAGCCATGTAATCAGTTGGAATATTTTTTCGGTGTCAAGAGGAAAGAAGAAGAGCAGAAAAGAGAACAAGGGATAGAACAGAAGCGGGGGGGGGAACCATAGTCTTATGGTTTAGTTAGTCTTATAGCCCACTAAATGTTGGGGAAGAATGGATACAAGGATTATCAGTAATGCAGTGAGAAATGGAGAGAAATAGGTCAGTCCAAAGATGTGATGGAGCCAGAGATCCACGTAGAGAAGTAGTTCCCATACTTGCCTGAAGGAGGGGCTTTTCAGAGAAGGTCTCACAAGTGGTATTTGATGAGCTTGAGGGACCAACAGGGATTTAGCAAGCAGATGGGAAATCCTCACCTCTGTTGTCTTCCTGTATCCCTTCCAATGCCTGATCTTCAAGAGAATCCAGTACATTCCTTATCTAACTATGGCCCATTGATTTACAAGCAACCGTTAATCTCTCCAGGTTTATTTTCCTTTTGATTACTAAGTGGGGCAGTGCTGGAGTGACAGGATGAGTGTGAATCAAGTTTCAACTCCAATGAGTAAGCATCAGCAGCTTGCAAAAAATGAGTGCCTTTTTTAAAAGATTTATTTGTTTATTTTAGAGAGGGAGCATGGGACGAGGGGCAGAGGCAAAGAGAGAGTCCCAAGCAGACTATGTGCTGAGCATGGCCCTGATGAGGGGCTCATTCTCAGGACCCTGAGATCACAACCTGAGCCAAAACCAAGAGTCTGACACTTAACCAACTGTGCCACCCAGGCATCCCAGAAATTAGTTCTTCAAAATGTATTCTTTTGTAGATTTGATAAGGCCATTTCTGGACTTCAGTTTTGAACGAAAAGTGAGATCTTAAGACACTCAGATTGTCTTACAGAATGCTTAGTCCACACGAAAAGCATATATAAACCAACTGTAATATATTATGTCCACATTGCCAAACTTCTATAATGAAATAGATTTCAGATCTATCCTATAATATTCCAATCTGTCAAGACCTTGCTCAAAATACTGAATTTGCCATTTTCTAAGCAGAGAAAGAAGACCATTGATTTTCAAATAACCTCATCTATCACTATTTCAGAAATAATATTCCTAATCTTACCTTTTATAGTCTAATAATTTAGGAAATAAAAATACTTGATATTCTCTTCATTGCTTACAGAGTGGAAATGATTATATTACTGGAAAAAATAAAAGGCATTGAACTATTTTGAAAAATCTTCTTTACCTGATTAGAGATGTGTGTTCCAGAGAGATCTATTGACAGCAAGGAAAAGATGTTTGCAATATATTCAATTCCTAGGTCAGTCAAATATTCACAATTTCGTAAACTCAAGTAGTTTAAATTAGGGCAACTGAAAGAAAGCAGTATGAAGAATTAACTTTAGCTTTTAATCATGTCAGTATTCATTTCTTTATATCAAAAGTATCTGAGAGAAGCAAATGGTATTGAAGAAAGGGCTTTCTTTTTCTCAAAATAAAGTAAACTTAAAAGTAGAAAATAATTTGACATTACAAAGTAGGATGAAAGGGAGGTAGATTATTATATATAACATATTATTATATATTATGCATGTGTCATTTCTATAGCAAATATATTATGTATATTATATCTATGATTTAATTTCATATCATAATTTCTAATAAGAAAAATATCAATGTATACAAAAAACTGTCAGGTAAGTATGATGAATGACCACTAAAAGTACAAGATCAAGTTTCTCATTTATCCCTTACACATTTGCTACAAGAATTCCCTACTTACTGTACCCAAGATCTCTGACAAGTAAGGAGGATCAGGGATAAACCCACCAGCTGGAACATCCCTTGGGAAATGCTGGAGTAAAGGTTTACATAGAGATAATATCCTTGAAAAGTACAGAGAAGTCACTCATGTCTAGTCTCATTACTTCATTAATGACTCCAGCTCAACATTCTGTAATGTGAGGTTAGTAAGAAACATCTCCGATAGGATCAAAAGACTAGTTCAATCTGACTCCAGTGCCATTTATTTTATTTCGCTGATGTTAAACCAGTATCTTAGTCTCCTGGTATTTCCCAAATGCCTCTGAAGGTCTATCTCTGATGTCTCCTATTACCAGCTACACAATCACTAATGATATGATGTAAAATTTTATTGTTTTATCATACCGCTCTGATAGTTTCACAATAGAGGCGTCACTCAGGTGGATACAGTTACTTAAATTTAGCTCTCTTATCCTTATGCTCACAGGACCATCAAGAAATTGCCTTAGTCCCATATCACCAATTCTGTAGGAAAAGAGAAAAGCTTTACATGTGATTTTATATGTAAATATATAGAGTACTACTTAAGTAATTGTTACTGTAGTCAATACATTCTAAAAGAGCATGGTAATATCTTTATATGGGTATTGTGTCAACATTTTAAAACCAGATTTGACCATATAACTTTTACTCTAATAGAAAAAGTATAAATGATAGTAATGGGAGAAGTATTAATTAACATGTTCTTCCTGTTCATTGTTCATTTAATTATGGCATGATTATTAGAATTATTAATAAGACAGATGGTTCTTAAGGTCTCTTTGGGGTTAAAATGTGATCAGGTTAAGCAGTCCCTGATAGAGTTTCCTGCAAAAAAGTAACACTAAAACTTAGAAGAGGGAGAACCAAGACTAACAGTCAAACTATGGCCAGAATCTTACAGGAATTTTCACTAAATAAAAGGTCAAGTTAGCTGAACTGAAAAATCCAATAAGTAACCTCTAGATTTTTTTTCTGCTGAAGTACAGAAAACCTGGAAGAAGACCTTGACCTCAGTCTTCCCATATTGTCTAACCCTAATGAGAGACACCTGAATGCCAGTGCCGTTTCCACCCCCCACCACAAAACATGCTTAATAAATGGCTGGAGGTCTGTTTGGCCCATTGGTTCCTTGTCTTCCACTGGGAGCTTTATTTCTAATTTCATTTGGAGACCACCAGTTCCTTCTTTAGCATTTCAGTAAATAAAGCACAGCAGGAGATTGCACACTGCGTCCTAAGAGAGGTGGCTTTCACACACAACAATCCTACAGGTGGTGGGAAGAGCCTTGGGAGCTGTATATGTTGATTGCTGACATCTCTCATACCCTCTATTGGTCAGATTTACAAAGAACCGAGCAGTACAGGCAGAAGGTGTGTGGGCCTGTTTCAGCTGAATGAACACATTAAGTGTATACCTCCTGTGTCCATCAACTCCCCTTCCATCTGTGATAGGACGGGGGACTGCGGCAGCACCTGGGAAAGCCGTGCCTGGTGGGTGGAGGATGGGAGGGGAAAGGAGAAGTAGAGTTCAAACACAAATGATCAACTTATCTCTTGGCAAATACCAGGGCTGCCATATTCATTGAGAGATATTTTTACTAACCGCAGAAAACAAATATGGTGTAGCATTTGTAAGACTTAAAAAAGCATACCTCTGAAAATGATTCTTTTTTTTCTTTTTTTAAGGTTTTATTGATTTATTTGACAGAGAGAAATACAGCTACAGAGGGAACACAAACAGGGGGAGGGAGAGAAGGAGAAGCAGGCTTCCCGCCGAGCAGGGAGCCCGATGTGGGACTCGATCCCCAGTCTCCAGGATCATGACCTGAGCCGAAGGCAGTCGCTTAACCAACTGAGCCACCCAGGTGCCCCTGAAAATGATTCTTAAAAGAAAATACAAAAACATTAGAACATATTCAACAGTGTAAAGAAGCAGTAGGAGTTAATAAGGAACGACCTGGCTGAAACAAAAATATTCTATGGAAAGCCTGGGTGGCTCAGAGGGTTAAACCTCTGCCTTCTACTAGGGTCATGGTCTCAGGGTCCTGGAATCGAGTTCCATGTCAGGCTCTCTGCTCCCTGTTTCCCCTTCTTTCTCTCCCTGCCTCTCTGCCTATTTGTGATCTCTCTCTCTCTCTGTCAAATAAATAATATTCTAAGATGCATTCTAAGATGAAAAGGTGGCCACCTGAGATAAAGAACAGATGGCAAACAGAGCAGTATTTTTCTAGATATCCAGCCTTTTCTAGATATGTCTTCTTCTTTTTTTAAAAAAAATATTTTATTTATTTATTTGACAGAAACACAGCAAGCGAGGGAACACGAGCAGGGGAAGTGAGAGAGGGAGAAGCAGGCTTCCCGCTGAGCAGGGAGCCCAATGCAGGGCTCAATCCCAGGACTCTGGGATCATGCCCTGAGCCGAAGGCAGACACTTAATGACTGAGCCACCCAGGCGCCCCTCTAGATATGTTTTCTAAGGCAAAGGAAACAAAAGCAAAAATAAACTATTGGGGAACAACATCAAAATGAAACCTTTTGCACAGCAAAAGAAGACAGACAAAACCAAACAAAACAAGAACTTACTGAATGGAAGAAGGTGTTTGCAAATTATATCTGATAAGGGGTTAATACCCAAAGTATATAAAGAACTTATAAAAGTCAACTTCTGGTGGCAGAGGCTGGAGAAGTGGTGGCAGGCACCATGTCCGGCCACAGAGGTGGCAGGAAGAGGCCCCTGAAATAGCCCAAGGAGATATATGAGGAAGAGAAGGCATTCAAGTAGAAACAGAAAGAGGAGCAGAAGAAACTCAAAGAGCTAAAAGTGAAGAGCATGGGGAAGGGCCCTCTGGCCGTAGGTGGAACTAAGAAATCTGGCAAAGGGTGCCTGGGTGGCTCAGTCAGTCAAGTGTCTGCTTTTGGCTCAGGTCATGATTTCAGGGTCCTGGGATGAAGTCCTGCATCAGGCTTCCTGCTCAGTGGGGAGT
>PITA01018538.1:0-40199 GCA_004023965.1 Spilogale gracilis
AATATGAGGTTTCCAAAGTTGCCATGGAAGGGGAAATGAGGTAGAAGGCAATGAATGGGAGGTTTTTATAGGTCCAGCTGATCACATTCCACTGGCCAGAATTTAGTACTTCCGGTATCTAACTGCAAGAGAGGCTTGTAAATGTCATCTAGCTCTATGGCCAGGAGGCCCAAGAACCTAGTTTGGTGAATAGTTTGCTATTCTTGCCACAGATACTAAATGAACCCCCCCATTAATTTTATGATTTTTGCTTTTTGTTTATTGCCTGTGTCCCATCTGAATGGACTTCATGTTTCAACTGATTGTATTAAAACTTGCTTACTTGGAAACTTGGTAGGATTTAAGTAAATGGTCTCTTGTACATTCTTTTTTTTTTTTTTTTTTTTTTTTTTAAAGATTTTATTTATTTACTTGACAGAGAGAAACACAGCCAGAGAGGGAACACAAGCAGGGGGAGCGAGAGAGGGAGAAGCAGGCTTCCCGCCGAGCAGGGAGCCCGATGCGGGGCTCGATCCCGGGTCCCCGGGATCATGACCCGAGCCGAAGGCAGTCGCTTAACCAACTGAGCCACCCAGGCGCCCCTCTCTTGTACATTCTTATTTGTATTTGCTCCAGGCTTCTCTGTGGCTTCCATTATATCACCTCATCTGGATTTGTTCTGTCCCCAATACACCCTACATGCAAATGTGACCCATCTCCTCTTCCTTCTGTAGAACATTCTTAGCCTCTCATGTGTGAGATTTTTGAGTTTTGTACTAGAAAGAAAGCAACACATAGAACAAGCTAATACACATTTGTAACAGATTGATATCCCCATAATGTTCCCAGACCTAAATGCATTCTTTAAAAAAATGCTTGTTAATTAAGAAAATCCCCAAACTCTTAAATTTCAAGTAGTATAGTAAAAGAAAGTGTGAAGAAGAGAACACACTGAGTCATGGGGACCAGACAGATTGTCCTTGCTGGGCATTTGCCTTGATAGTCAGCGATCCTTAATGTTCCTCCTTTCTAGTTTTTTCCCTGCCTCCATTTTTTTTCCCTTGACAGCTCTCAAGGTAGTGATGTAGTGGAAGAATACTGAACTAAGGATAAGGAGATCTTGAGTGATTCTGGCTCTGTCACTTAGCATTTGGGTGACCTTGGAAAGTCACCCAATTATTCTGTGTCTTGATTTTTCTCATGGTCCAAACAGGACTTGAAACAAGGTTTACATATTACCATTTGGTTCTGAAGGTTAATGAGTTATTGAATGTGAAAGCATTCAGTGAAGGCTAAAACAATATAACTCATTACTGTAGTACTATTTATGGTAATTGTAATTATATGGTTATACATTATATAATTGTCAGATTAATAATAAATATTTTCATCATTGGTAGTAATTGGACTAGAACTTGGTATTTAGCTATCTAGGGTTGAGATATACACTCATGCACATACACATGTTCTGCATATGAAACTATGATGGTTAATTTCATGTGTCTTGACTAGGCTAAGGGATACCCAGATTGCTGGTAAAGCATTATTCCTGCATGTATTGG
The DNA here is from genome assembly GCA_004023965.1 of Spilogale gracilis. Taxonomy (NCBI): domain Eukaryota; kingdom Metazoa; phylum Chordata; class Mammalia; order Carnivora; family Mephitidae; genus Spilogale; species Spilogale gracilis. The sequence goes on from PITA01018538.1 coordinate 1,542, forward strand.
TGAGGGTGTTTCTGGAAGAAATAAATATCTGATTCAGGAGACTGAGGAAAGAGATCTGCCCTAACCAATATAGGTTCGTTATTTGGTAATCCATTGAGGGTCTGAATGGAACAAAACAAAGGAAGACTAAATTCCTTCTTGGTCTTCTTGAGGTAGGACATCCATCTTTTTCCTGCATTGAGACTTTGGAGCTCCTGGTTCTCAGGCTTTCAGATTCTAGGACTTACACCAGGGCCTTCCTTGTCCTTAGGTCTTTGGATTTGGACTAAGTTATACTATCCATTTTCCTGATTATTTTTTAGATAGATTTTTGGCCTCCATAATGGTATGAGCCAACACCTATGATAAATATCCTCTTTATATGTCTATATACATCCTGTTGATTCAGTTTCTCTGGGGAATCCTGACTAGTACATCTACCAGTGTGTAAATTGAGCTATTGTTTTATGTTGAACCCTCTGCTAGTCATTACGGAATTTATGGAAGTGGGGCTTTCTGCAGTGTTGTAGGAGAACAGCACTTGCTAGAAGTAGGCAGTATGAGGTCTTCAGCATTGTGCAAGTGGCCCTACCAACGGCATAGAGAAGAGTCAGATCTAGGGTCTTATCTCATTCTTTCCACAAACGTTAACTAAGCACCTACTGTGGCTAAGTCCTGTGTTGGATTCTGGGAATTCAAACACGATTTAAACAGAGTTTCTTTCCTCAAGGAGCTCATACTTGAAAGGAGAAGGGAGCCTTGGAATCAGATAGTGAAGTACAACAAGAATTTTTCCATTCTAGGATTTGAATTGTGTCTAAGGAGTATACTAGTGAGAGCAATGCATTCTACGAGTGGGCATCTGCACAGGCTGCCTGGAGGAGGGGGCATTTGAGCAGAAGCCAGTTTTCAGGAGGAAGTGTGAGGGAAGGCTACCCAGCAGAGGGATTCACATATATAAAAGTACAGAGTGAAAAGCTGAGCATGGCCAGAATGGTAAGGAGTTTGGTAGGAGATGAGAACAGAGATTTGGCTGATGGTCAGAGCATTGTAAGCATGCTAAGGAGGTTCAGTTTTACCCTGTAGGCCAGTGTGGTCCACTGAGGATGCAAACATCACAACAGGTGGAAAAATGGCTCCACTGGGATATGGAAAAAACATTGGAACTCTACTTTTATCTTATTATCCTCATTTTCATTTTGGTATCAGTTATATAATGTACACAATGTATTAGTGTATATTGATTTATATTAGTATATATGTAAGTGTTAAATATTTTCATAAAGAAGGTGTATGCCCCCAAATAGTTACCTATGTGGATATGTGATCAAAACTAGAAGTCACTAGTATAGCCAGTGGAGGGTCTCAAGCTGGATGACATTACTGGATTGGCATGTTAGGAAAGTCATGCTCACTGCCACAGTGAGAGGCGACATTGTGAGAGGCTGGAGTCAGGGAGCCCCGTTTGGCAGCATTGCTGAAATTGGCATCTTCACAAGTTCTCAGGCTTGGCTGTGGTCGATACTGAGGAGATAAATCATCACTGAAATAATCAAGATGTGCTTATTCAGTTTTGCTTGTCGCCTTTCCCCAAATGTTTGCAGACATGTTAGATCTGATTTTTGACTATGGCTTCCCTCTGAGAGCTCTGATGCCTGGCATTTTCCTGGAGGAATCTTTCTTACTCTACTCTTTGGAGAATTGGTCAGAGGGGCTGAGTGGTGTTCAGAGGCCAAGCCTGTGAGGATGGCCCTCTGTTATTTTCCAATGACATTCTTCCACTTTAAGTGTCTCCTGGAAAGACTTTATATACATATATATATATATATATATATATATATATATTATGTACAGTACTTAATGTTTTTATGTAGCAAAAAGAACAGAGAAAGTCCCTGCTCCTTTTTCAGGGACAAGTCCCAGGTAGAGTTTTAAATGGTAATAGAAATGGACTGGATTTAAACTTTTTTGGTCATTTAAAAAAAATGCCCCTGAGTTATCTCCAAGATGCTTAATATCTAGATAAGTTTGAAAACTTTGACTCAGGAAGCTTTTATTTTGTCTTTGCTATTGTGACCGGCTCAGTGCCTGCTGTGGCTTCTGCTCCTTGATGAAATTTGTCTGGGCAACAAGAATTGTACACTCCAAATAATGAGGGAAGGATAGCAGAGCTACAGTGGAAAGACTTGGCTTAGATTTTGTGCACCTTGGTTAGAAATGCTGGCTTTACCATTTTGTGAACATCAATCACTCTGTCTTTCCCCTTTGTAAAATCAGTGTCTAATACTTAATAGTGTCTTTTAAAAATTGGTAAAAGAAGTCAAGAGAGTAAAAAAAAGTCAAAGATAGGATCTAGTACAAAATAGGATTTTAATAAATGCTCAGACATCATTAAGTCTTATGATCCATGGTTCAGAATGTTTATCAGTGAGTTAGGCAGTAAAGAGAGGACTGATTCCTAGGATTAGGGTGAAAGATGCCATCAGAAGGATCTTGAAAGATTGGGACAGCAGTGACGATGAAGGATGATGAGTATATGATGGGGAAGTCTGGGGTGCTCTGGAGACTCGAGCAGAGACCATGGGGTGTGATGGAATTTGCAGAACTCTGGGAGGAATGAGCAGGAGATCATTGCTACAATTGAGAACAGCATCTCTCAAGGCCTGGAGGTACCAGAGAGCCAGGCCACTGTTTGTTTGTCTGGAATCCCGGAGGGAGATGGAGAGTGGGGAGTGTAGAGTTGGGAGGCCTTGTGGACTTGATGAAGTTTGGGTTGTACTCAAAGAGCAACAGGAAGTTGTTGAAGGGTTTAAGAAGGATGTGATAAGATCCGATCGCTATCTCTGGAAAATCTTTTTTTGGCCAGAGTCCAAGGTAAGAGTTCCAGTGATCAGCTGTGGCACCCAGGTGGAGTGGTGGGAAGAAGGTGGGAGGTGAAATAAAGAAGATCATTTGGTTGATCGGGTGTGGTATTACATTATGGCAGATTGGATATTACATGAAAAGTGAATTTGGAATCAATTTTCTGGCTATTGTATTTATACCATATCAAACTCTGATGCCTGGGCTTCCTCCTCTGGATTCTAACACCGCTTTTTTCAAACCTTTTATTAGAGTACTCATCACATGGGATTTTAGTTTTTAAATGTATTTTCTAGGTTAAGAACCACTCAAAGGTTAGGGCTGCATCAGATTCAGCTTTGTGTGCTCAAGATGCAGCCTAGGGCTTGGAGCATCGGGAGTGGATGCACAGGGAATACTTTCTGAATCAACCAGTGAATAAACCAAGATATGAGTCCATGAATAAACTTCAGTGCTCTACAGCTTCTTTCCACTAAGACAATTTAGCATTGCATGGAAAGAACTTGTTTCTTTTCCAATTTTCAAGTAGCGAAAATCACCTTGAAATGTCTTTCAGTTGTGGCACATCTTTATAAGAACCTTCCCCTCCACCTCCTAGTATCTCAAGGATTTGCAGCAACCCCTGGTCTTAGCTACTAGTTTCTAAGACGTGGCTGTAGAGATTCATGGATTTCTTCCCATTCATTTCTGGATTTTCATTTTCTTGAGGTTGAATTTTGCCTTTTGATAGTGACACCTGGCTTCTCAAAGCTCTGGTGGGAACTTTTCTGAGCCCAGTCGAAGAAATTGGATGTGATCAGATAAATCATAGTTTATATCTTAATGCCGGTAGTGCCGTACAAGCTTAAGTTTTGTGTTGGACAAAGTAATAAGAGTATTTCAGGTTGGGAGGAAAGAATGGAAATGAGCATTCTCTTTGCATGCAGCAGAGTGTACACTTAAGAGGGCTGGGGTTGTGGCTCATTTTGTTCACTGTTCGATCTCTAGCACCTTATAGAGGGCCGGGTAGTGTGCTGAGCAGGTCTCTATACTTCTTTAATCCTATCTCTACCTGGTCAGTAAAGAAATCTAATGTTGACACAGTAAATGACAGAGCCTGGATTTAATCTCAAGTTGTGACATGAAAAGTAATTGAAAATCCTATGCAGTGATGCAGGGAAAAATGGCTATAGTCGATTCCTGTTGTACATTTTCACTTGGCAGTTACTTCTGTCTAGATGTCCTTTTCTTCCAGTTCTAGTTTGTGGCAACTTTTTTTGTTTCCTTTCCTTTTTTTTTTTTTTTTTTAAGATTTTTATTTATTTATTTGACAGAAACACAGTGAGAGAGGGAACATAAGCAGGAGGAATGAGAGAGGGAGAAGCAGGCCTCCTGCCAAGTGAGGAGTCCCGTGCAGGGCTCGATCCCAGGACTCCGGGATCATGACCTGAGCTGAAGGCAGACGCTTAACGACCGAGCCACCCAGGCGCCCTGTGGCAAATTCCTTACAAGTAATATTTTCTCAGAATGTTTGTTTTCTGACTTACCAGCTCAGTATTTTACAGTGGGCAGGGTAAACAGAGCATTCTTTCTCAATTGCAGACAAGTTTTGCTAAATAGCAATTCTCAGGATCCTTGGGAATCTTTAGTTAGCTCTCCCTTCCCGGGTTTTCTCTTCTGGGATTCCAAAGGAGACTGAGCACATTCTCTCACATTGAGGTTTCAATATCTCCAGTTGCTCTAGAGTGTAAGCATACAAAGTGGATCTGCTAAATGTGAAGCTTGAAATTCTTAAAAGAAAAAAAGGTAAGTGATTTTAGGACTTGGTACATACTTGGTATCTCAGTCTATTTCCAAAAAGTTGATTTTTTTCCCAAATCCACTTGGATGAATTGCAGTTTGTTTACGGTGAATAATCAGTTACTCACTAATGCTATTCCTACAGGTGCTTAAAAAAATAGGACTTTCCTTTTAGCATTCTTGGACACAAATAAGTGTATTACTGTCCTTTGTGAGCATTCCAGTAACAGCTTGGCCTCCCGTGAAGACGCACCTGAAATCTGTCACTTGGTATGTCATTAGTTCGACTATAGATATAAAAGTAGATTTTCCTTAGCATGTGTATGTATCTCCATCATCTATATATCCAGATATATGTCTGTTGTTCAAGTTGGGTTTTTCATTTATAAACATAATTTGTAATACGCTTTAGTATAGACAATGTCCACAAAACATGGTAGCCTCACCCAGTTACCCACGGCCTCCAAAGCAGGCCCTTTGGTATTGCACAGGCTCACCCAGTGTGGTTAATCACTGGTGGCTGAGTACCGACCTCTTGTTGAAAATCTGGAGGGATAATGTAAATGCTCCAGTTGTATCTGACGTAGCATTCTTAAGTTCATTATACCTGTCCTAAGTAGGGATGGGAAAATGATTTCCTATTCCAATGTTTAGAACACACTGTATACCAGATAACAAAATTGCATATAATGGTTCTGAAAAGCCCTTATGTAAAGCGGGGTTTAACTAAACATCTGTTAATTGAGATGATTCCATGTACAAATAACACATGAAATCTGTGCCATAAAGCCAGTGTCTTGTGGAACACCTTGTGGAAAATGGTCCTTTATGTGTTCATTACATTATTATTGGTACTAGTAATAGTTATAGATGGAATTCCTTGAAATGTCTGGATAGTGACCTTACAAATGTAAGGATTTTCTAACATGACTGTAATGAGTTGTAAACTTAATTTAACGCCAACTCTATAAAATCTGTTTCTTTGATAATTTGCCTGACCTGTGAATTATAAAATTTAATTTTTTGTGACTCATGATGAAGAAGAGGCTAGAGTATCATATTTTCCCTCCTTTGCTAAAGCTTGGGTGTGATGAAGCTGACTATGTGACCCTTAAACTTGCATGTGCATTGTAGTTTACTAAAGTGCTTTAAGATACAGTATTTCTTTAATCTCCTGTGAACTCCCATAAAATACAGATTCTCACTCTTTGAATATTTTATAGACCAGGAAACAAACCCCCAGAGAGGGGAAGTAGTGTGCCCAGGACCCACAGCCGGGTGTTGAACCAGTTAAATTAAATCTTAATCCAAGTTTATGGCTCTTTTCATGTTGTTCTCTCATAAAACATACATTGTTTATTGAATGCTTGAAGGGCGCAAGATGCTTTTATTAGCATGGAGTGCAGGCTCCAGAAGGTCAGGCATTTCTGTTTGAGCACTTCATTGTGGAGCTGCTAACAGCAAGCCTCACCCAGCACCTAGCAGCTGCTGGTTAAATCATTGTCCGGTGCATGAATGGGTGAACGGACCATAGAAATTCCTGCTGCTGCTGCTGCTGCTGAGTACATTTTATCTGTTTCTGTGTCAATACTTTACGTGCAGTTTCATCTTTTCATGTTACACCCTGACAAAAATACTAATATTTTCATTTTACAGATGAGGCCCTGAGGGTAGGAGAAGTCAAGGGGCTTGCCTGAGGGTACCTGGCTAGTTAAGGATTGCAGTGACGTCTCTGTGATTCTGTAATCCTGGTTCTCTTCCCTGCAGGAGGGAATGGAGGCTCAGATGTGCTGAAGCCTGTATCTTCTTATACCTCATAAGCCCCATCTGGCCATTTCTGTACCAAACCACATCATTTCTCTCGATCTAACTCAGTCTTACGGTGGACAGATGATGATGAGAGTGCCCCTATTCAGTTGACAGTCAGTGTGCTAAGCATTTTACGGGGGTGTTTCCTTTCATTCTCCCAACTGTACAAGCTAAGAACTATTAGTTCCATATCCCCATAAAGAAGGTAATTGACTTGCCCAAGGTTACCCTGTAAATAGATGGTATGCCCACAGCCCTAATCTCAGATGTACTTATATCCATTAACATAAAAAAAAGAATAAAAATGGAGAGCAGTTTTCCCAGAAAATTAATAAGTGTAATGAGTTTTGTTTTAATGTTGTCTGTTTTTACTTTCTTTACTTGTAGTGGGTTCTGCGAGCATAATTTGGACATCATAGACAGGGCACACTTGGGGAACACTTGTCTCGTGATCCTAGGCTATGCAGCTGAGGAGTAAGTCTCCCACTGTAGATTCAGGCCTGTTTCCTAGATCCCTTTCCCAGTTTCTCCCTGCGGAGAACCTCATGAATACTTCCTGCTAGACCTGTCTGCCTTCCTACTGTCTTCCTACTGTCCCAAGACCCAGGAGTCCTCTCCTCCCTAGATTACCTTGCAAAATCAAAATCAGCTACTCCCACTTTGCTGTCTGCTCCATTTCCTTTCACTTTTTATTCCTGCCAATCCCTTCATTTTCTAATTATTATCGGCATTATTAATGCTTAGTGTGATAAGACACACGGGAATAGCCGCGGATAGTTCTAGTTCAAAAAGAATGGATGGGATTTAGTGTGTCCCGTTCCCCCACCAGAATATTTCCTGGGGAAAGACAAAGGCTTTAAATTAAAGGATTAATTGGAAACCTCTTAGGTGCACTTCATTTCTGGTTGACGCAACCAAGTTCTTCTCTTGAAAGGTCAATGAGTTTTTCCATAATTTCAGCTGCTCTGTGAGAGGAACTATAAATCTTTGTTTATTTGCTTTATAAATCTCCCTTCAGCTCATTTAGTGTGGGGCTAAACATAATAAATCTGGGACTTTCGAGACTTTGTTACTTAAAGTATAAGAAACAATGAGTACCAACTTTTCTGACTGGGAGAGAGAGAGAGTTGTCTTAGAAAGAAATCCTACCAGTGGGACTGTTTGTGTTATCTTCTTTGTAAATAGCATATTTTATAATGTTTCCCAAAGCAATGAGATAATTGTTGCTTTGAAATTACATCTGCTTTAAACCAGACACCTTAAAGTTGTAAATAATGAAAGCACAGTGAATCTGATTAATGAGGTGTTCAGAGCTTATTCTGGTTAATTGGGCTTTTTGATTATGTGAGGAGAATGTCTTAGAACCCCTTGTGTACCCTTTATGTTGAAGAATCTGGTTTGAATTCTTGAGCCCATTTTCTGGCTTGAGAGTGCACATGGGCATGCTTGTTGTAGGATATTGGCTTGGTTGAGGGCACTCGATTGGGGATGCTTACAAGGCCTCTGGGCTAATGTGGGTATTGATTCTCTCTCTTACTCATAATGTGGGTATGTATACTTGAGGTCCCAGCTTTGGAGGTTATTTGCCCTATTTATCACTTGGGTCTTTCTTGCTGAAGTGGCACACAGCAAAGGAAGAGTGGGAAATCCTTAAAGTCAGAGGGTGTCTTACTCATCATTGCACCTCCGCTTCTAGTACTCTTCATGGCTCCTTGGTCAGAAAGTGTTTTTCTGCATACCCAATGATTCAAAATTGAAATACTTGAGGGGCGCCTGGGTAGCTCAGTGGTTAAGCATCTGCCTTTGGCTCAGGTCATGATCCCAGGGTCCTGGGATCGAGCCTCACATTGGGCTCCCTGCTCAAGCAGGAAACCTGCTTCTCCTTCTCCCACTCCCCCTGCTTGTGTTCCTTCTCTAGCTGTGTCTCTCTGTCAAATAAATAAAACTTTTTAAACAATTATTTAAAAAATATTTGAATCACTGCGTTTTTAAATGTTTTAGATGGGTGATTTCCTTTTCTTTACCCGCATTTACTAAGCATTTGTTTTTGCGTTCTCTGCCAGGTGCTAAGCCTACGATGAAAGGGGCTCATATTCCCTTGTATACACCAGACATTGCGTTGAATGCTTTTACATATATCATCTTACCTAATGGTCATATTACAGTATAGAGTAGATCCTAAAATTCTCATTTATTTTTTATTTTTTTTAAAAATTTTATTGTCGGGGCGCCTGGGTGGCTCAGTTGGTTAAGTGACTGACTTCAGCTCAGGTCATGATCCCGGAGACCCGGGATCGAGTCCCACATCGGGCTCCCTGCTCGGTGGGAAGCCTGCTTCTTCCTCTCTCACTCCCCCTTGCTTGTGTTCCCTCTCTGGCTGTGTTTCTCTCTGTCAAATAAATTAAAAAATCTTAAAAAAAAAAAAAGATTTTATTGTCAGAGGAAGAGCACAGGTGGGGCGACGGGGCAGGGGGCGGCTAGCAGCAGGCAGAAATAGGCAGAGGGAGAAGCAGGCTGCCCCCTGAGCAAGGAGCCTGATAAGGGACTCAATCCCAGGACGGTGGGATCCTGACCTGAGCCACCCAGGTGCCACCCCCTGTAATTCTCATTTAAAGATGAGGCTCTAAATCCAAACAGGATTAGGGCTGGGAGTGACCTTTAGGTCACCTCATTGCATACCTATTCTTTTATCCTTCCTGTGTGTGTTTTCTGAGAGAGTGGGAGGAAGAGGCAGAGGGAGAGAATATTAAGCAAACCCCATGTCCAGTATGTGAGCCCAATGCAGGGCTCTTTCTCACAACCTTGAGATCATGACCTGAGCCAAAATCAACTGTGGGACACTTAACCTACTGATCTGCCCAGGCGCCTGTTGTCCTGGTTCCTGAATGGCCGAGCAGCAGAAACTCCTGGGAAGTTCTGCAAAGGTTTTTGTTTCCTAGGACCTCCCCTGAATCCAGAGTGAGAGTGACATCTTTATAAAAATCCTAGTCACTGAGAAGTTTGTGATGTATGCCTCCTCTAGGTAATTTAGTGTTCTTGAATAAACTTATAAAATAAACATCAAGAGGCCCTATGAAATTCTCAACTTTCCCCAGGATTATTGCTTAAGAACTTTGAGAATATTACATATCAGTTTATCCTCAAATTTATTTCTCCTTCCTTCCCTTTTTGTATTTCTGATGCCCTACCGGATAGTCTGACTGTTGGATGACTACAGTTCTCAGACGTTGGGATTCTGGGATGCAGCCATGAAGCAGTTTGCCAGATGCTTCTGGTTCTGTCCTCTTAGGTACTGAATGTTTGCCAGGGGACGGGTAGTTCTAGCCAAGGAGTTCCACGCAGAAGTGATGCGTGTGGCTTCCAAACCACAGCATTTAATTGTTGGTTAAGAACCTTGACCTTTTTTTTTTTTTTTCCTTTTGGCAGTAGCAACCAGCAATCCCAGATAAAGGCTGTTTTGCGAGTCTGGGTTCCTGAGGATTACAGTGATCTGGGACCTCTGCTGACTTGCAGTGGACATGTGACAGGAATTAAATTGAGTTATTAAGCTACTGAGACACTGGGGTCTTTTGTTGTTGGAGCAAAACCTGGCTAGCTATATGTGGAAGCCACCATTCTTTATTATACAAGACACTTGAAACTGAGTTTTATTGGCTAAGTAGAATTTTATGGAGCATAGATGCAGGAAAAGGATGCTAGACAGAAGGAAAGGTATCTGTATTTTGAAACTTATTTATCAAATTCTTTTTTTCTTTTCAGAATTGATTTTAAAGGAGTGTATAGAAGTTGAGAAAAGAATATCAATAGGAACTCTGAATTGCTTATCTGTGGCTATCTCCGTCATCTCCAAGGCAAACGGGTATGACAGAAAATAGATTGCTGAGTAAGGTGTGATGTGATGTTAAAATACTGTTGAGGAATTTATTATACCTTATATATATATGAGGAGATTGAATTATATGTGGGTGAGTGGTAGAAGATAAGCAATTCAAGTTCTTAATGATGGCTATAGACAGTACCTAGTGGGTACCTCTTGTCTTTAGATGGCACAGTCTCATGTTATGCCTGCTGTCTTTGTTTTATAAATACTTTGTAAGACTCCTTAGATCTTTGACAAAATTAAGTCTTGGCCCTGTCCTTGTTTTTCACTTGTGGTTTCCCTTATAGAAATAAACTAAGAGAATATAGATGTGTGATAGATTTAGATTTGCCAGCCAGAAAATTTCCTTCTAGGAAACCCATGAAATAGGGACTGTGGAGTGATGTAGAAGTGTGCTGATTGTACTGCTTAGGTGTTTTTGATGCGCAAGTGGTGGAACTCCAAACTGGAAATGGTGTAGGCAGAGAAAATTTATGAACTAAAAGAAGTGAAAATTCAAAAGCGGACTTCAGGTGAGGCTGGATCTAGGGCACAAACAACGTCACTAGGACTCTGTGTCTGGATTTTGTTGTTACTAAGAGGCAGATCTGTTCCACAGGTACCACCAGCTTTGCTTATCTTTCCAAGTGATCCTGCTTATTTTAGCAACAAAGAATTGAGTCTTACTAGTCTGGTTTGGGTCTACTATTTGGCCCTTAACTAGTCACAGTCTCCTGAGTAGCCAGTTGTGGGGCACAGTCCCATGCCCAGAACAGCAATAGTCACCACCTTCAGACCTGTAGGCCAAGAACAATGATGGTTGCTTGAAGGAGGGTCAGGGTGTTTCATCAGAAGAAATCCAAGAATAGATTCTGGGGAGGAAAAGACAATACCTGTCCTCTACTGTAATGCTTTTTCAATTTTGCAGATGAGGGGACTGTAAAAATGATATGGTTGATAATGATTATGTAGTGAAACCCCGAATGAAAATTTAGGAGAGCTAGATTTAAATTTCCCTTTACTATTATCTGGCCCTGTGATCCAGTCTCAGAATGCCTTAGTTGACTGGGTGGAATGATAGTTTGAACTAGACCTGCTATGAGCTGAAAGGATATTACCAGGCACTTGGCCAAGGTCATATGGTCACTAGGGGCAGAAATGGAAGTAGTTTGTCTCCTAGCAATGAATGGCAGAATTCTGGGCACCTGGCTGACTCAGTCAGTGGAGCATGTGACTCTTGATCTTGGGGTTGGGGGGGTTGAATTCTACATTGGGTATAGAGATGACTTAAAGTAGTGATTAAAAAAACCCCAGAATTTTAGTAAGAGTCATGAAAGTGCTCTGGAAGATTTTAAGAAATATGCCAGTGTGACCTATTTCTAGAAAGTTGTTTGTGTATGGATTTTTGGTTAGTCAAGTTATTTTAAAGGGCAGAGCTTACCCCTTACAGGATTTCTCTGATTCCTCATTTAAATCTCTTAAGTGTGTGTGGGGGGAGCAAAATCTCTTAAGTGAAAAGAAAAGCAATTTACTTAGTTTTGGTAGGTATTTTTCAGACATGACCTTCAGGGAAGGTCAGGTCTAACTGTGTTATTTCAAGGCATGATCTTGATTTTCATTGTTTTTAATGGGGTGTGTTGGGAAGAGAACTTGGGCATCAGAAAGACTTGGGCTCCAGTTCTGGCCTGGCTCCTTTGAAGCATTGTGACTGTGGGCAAGTTGTCGAGCCTCTGCCATTCTGTTAGGTGTTCATCCTTTGTGGTTTTTAAAATTACTGCCCTGAGTAGCATTCTGCCCTTTTCATTTCTCCATCTGTACCTCCTGAAGACCCATGTTCCCGTGACGTGGCACTTGGCATTCTTGCTCCCTTTTGGCTCCTGTTTCTTTCCCCAGCTATTCAGTGATGGCGCTCCCCTGGGTTTGCTCCTTGATGTTATCTGTGTTCACTCCCTACTTCCTTCCCCTTCACCTTATCCATGTCAGTCTGTTGTTTAGCTCTGATGGATGAATGATGAACACCTTAACGTTGGACCCCACAGCTGAGATCTCTATCTAAACTTTATGCCTGCATGTCTAATGACATTCTTGAGAGCTCTACCTGCATGTCTCAAAGGCACCTCAAATGCAGTGTGGCCAGAACAGGTGTATTATCTTCCTCTGGAGCACCTGTTCTTCTCTGTGTATTTCCTTTGCCTCTGAAAAATAGCACCAACCATCCTGTTATACAAACTACAGATTTATGGGACGCCCTTCCTGCTTTCTTGTCCTTCACACCAATGTCCAAGCCATCAAACCAGTTCACTTGATTTTATCTACTGAGTATCTTTTATTTTTATTTTATTTTTATTTTTTTTTTTTAAAGATTTTATTTATTTGACAGAGAGAAACACAGCCAGAGAGGGAACACAAGCAGGGGGACTGAGAGAGGGAGAAGCAGGCTTCCCGCCGAGCAGGGAGCCCAATGTGGGGCTCGATCCCGGGTCTCCGGGATCATGACCTGAGCCGAAGGCAGTCACCCAACCACTGAGCCACCCAGGCGCCCCTACTGAGTATCTTTTAAATCATGCACTTCTGTTCACATTCCCTGACTCCCTCTAGACCCAGCTTCTTTTTTTCTGTCTTTGCTCTGTTGTACTCTAATAGTGTTAATTGTACATTTGTTGGCATGACTTTTTTGATTATTTCATTTATTCCCCCACCACCACCCCTGCCCAGACATTGATTCCTAGCACCTAAATAAGTGTCATATTATGGAGCAAATAATTGGATCTCTTAGTGAAAAAGCATGATCTCTGAAACCAGGCACTTGGATGTATATCCTACCTTTGCTGCTTAGTTACCTGATTTGAGTGAATTACTTGAATTCTCCAGGTTTTTGGTTTTCCTCATCTGCAAAATGCACTAGTAATTCTGCTTAGGTTGGAATCAAATGAGATAATGAAGTAAACTACCTTGTAGGGAGCATGATACATGGTAGAAACTACAAATGAAGTTTATTCCCTTCTTTCTCCCCTTAGAACATGACATGTTATGTTTCACAAATATTGGGAAGTTCTCTGTACATGTTGCTGATCTTTATGGCTCTCTCCTTTTTTTAGCCTGGGTTGGGCACCTGCATGACTGTTATTGGAGGCTGTTCAGTTCATTAGTGATGAGTCATCACCATCCCTGGTGCTCCTGGTGGTCCGTGCAGAATCACATGTTGCCTTAATGGCCAACATTTAGATGATGGGCCATTTACAGGGAGATGGGAGTAGTTTGCTTAGTTTTGAAGGTACATTAACTTGCTTTGGTCACTAAGACTCAATGATTAAATTTCTTCTTGGAGTCTCCAAATAGCATCTGTACTTGAACCCTCTTTGATTTCAGATTGGGTTTGAATGAATTAAAACCCACATTGTGCTGGCTAAGTTAGTGGTTTTCTCCTACGTACACTGGTTTTTTAAGGTTCTGGGTTGATATGGGTTAGCTCCATTTACTGGAAAAATATTAGTAACATATTTTTTTAAAATCTGATTTGCCTGATCAGCTTAGCAGAATTATTACACTAGTGGCCTTGAGTCCCTATGAATGAGAAGAATGGATGCACCATTAAGAGGATGATGAGGTTAAAGAGTTACTCTTCACTGGCTATACCCTGCTTCATTCCAAGAAGGTAAACTGATGTAGAAGGATATAAAAGTACACCAAAATCTTAGAATAAATTTTAAACTCAAGTCCCACTAGGCAGTGAAATCATAGCTAGACCAGAAAGATAGGAAATTTTATACCTCAATTTATGGCCCATAAGGCTCATATAATTAGTAAAAAAAATGAGCTGTATGTATTTATTGAGCAAAGGAGGAACCCATGATTTGTTGGAAAATTCACCCTGTTTGTGTTCAAAATGAAGCCATTTCCTGGGAAGAAGAAGCCTTTTGGATTTGGGGCCAGGTTCTTGCTGCCGTTGTCTTGTGAGGCTTTACTGAGGGACTTCATCTCTTTGACCTGTGTTTCCTTCCTTGGCATGAGGAAGCTGGAATCTGCATAGGAGGTCACAGTCTGGCATTCTGGAGGACCTCTTGGGCTGGAAGACTTCTCCATCCTCCAGGGCACTTAGAGCCTTTTCTTTGATGCCTCTTAAGGCACAGCTTGCAGGCTTGCAGCTGGCTTGCAGCTCCTCCTTGTGACACACTGGGTTCTCTCCTCTGAAAGCCAGGGAGGCCCAGGAGGGCAGGCCATGTGATGCTTTGAGCTGGTTTCAAAGAAGTGGGCGTTTGATCAGGACTGTTCTCCTTTTATGTTCTGCCACTTTACAGTCTTCCCCATGTTCCATTCTCTCCTGGGGTGGTGACTGTCCACATTCCAGGTGGAGATGAAGGGGAGATTATCCAGAAATAGGGCACTTGTCAGCTGGTCACTGTCCCGCTTTCCCCTAATTGGTAGATGCTTATTTTGTTTGTCTTCAGCTGTCTTTCCCTGTGAGCCTTTGAGAGCTGTAATCTTGAGGATCCACTCAAGGCCCACAAGTCTCTGATTTTCCCAGTGGCTGTGGCTCACAGCCCATCATGATTGTCTAGAACCACATGGCTGGGCCCTCTACCCAGAGTTTCTGATGCAATTGGTCTAGTGTATAGCTTGATATTTGGCATTTTCATAGGTTCTCCAACAGTGCAGTAGCCTCCCTCATTGCTGATGGCATGAACACGCTTTGAGAGTCACTGTTCTAGAAATTGACTCACGTTTTTACCTTCCTTAGGCCCACATCAATAGAACAAATGACTGTAGACATCACATAGGCTCTTACACCACAATAATGGGGATATGTAGCTCTCTAAAAGAATCAGAAAATGCAGGACTGGTCATGTGGCTCTTCTTTTTAGTCTTCCAATTTTATAACCTTCACCTTCATAGCATTATAATAAAAGTATTTTCCTATGTAAAGTTCAAAAATTATGAAAAAATTTAACCCGATTGAAGACGTTAAGTACTGTAAAGAATTAATGCAGAAGAAAACTATAGAACACATAATGCAATATTTGCCTCCTACGATCTCTGGCATATGGTAGGCAATACTCAAAATGGCTTTTTTAACAGATAAGAAAGAAACCCCATAGGGGTGAAACATTGCCTCATTCTAATGAAAAAGGCCAAAGTCATTTTAACAAGTATAGATTTTTGTTCTAGACACATTCTAGTCCTTATTCTTCGTTTGTAAACCTCCTCAACTAGTTTGTCTTCTGTTATATGTACTCTTATAAAAATAGATGCAGCATGGGCTCTGGAGACCGTGCAGGTCAACAATCTCTTCTTCATTGCTTACTAGCTGTGAATGTTGGGCAAGTTACTCCCCTTTTCGGTGCCTCATTTTTCCTCATCTGCATACTGGGTATACTAATAGTACTTAAGCCATTTCTCTTATATATAAGCAATTTGAACTGTGCTTAAGACTTTTTAATATAACGGCATTCTTGCCTCCTCCAGGGCATAGAGTATCTTATGGAAGTTTCTTCTTGATTCGGAAAACCAGGATCTGTGTTTCCCACTTAAAGGAAACAAAGGTATAAGAACAATGGCGGTTTGTGCTTTCAACGACTCGTAACCATCCCCAGCTTAGCCTCCTGGCCGGAGCTCACCTTCCATTAGAAACTATAAATATGATGCGGTATTGCCACTCTGCTGTTAAGTATTTGGAATCCCCTGTTGTTAAAAAAAAAAGTTTCTTTAATTTGATAAATTCACTCTTGCTATTTTTTCCCTTGCTTTCCTTGTTTGCTATTGTAGTGCATAGGGACGGACTGCATGGCAGACTTAACATCCCTTCTTAGCAAATGTTAGTTATTTGAGTCAGAACTGAACGACCTATCATGGTAAATAAATAGCTGTGAATTCAATCCCACAAGTCCTATTATCATCTGTTTGTAGATAATAATGGCAACATCTTATGCTCATAATACTTACATATTTTTATCCAGAGCCTTTGCTTCTTGGGTTGTCAGAACACCTCAGGGAGGATTGTTGTTTTCTGGATTTTCTAGGACACAAAGCTTGTAGTTGAACAGACCTGCGTTGGACACTTCCGCTTGTTAACCCTTTAGCCTCATGTGCAGAGTGCTTGATGGGCCTTGGTTTCTCCATCTGTAAAGGTAGTGGTGCTAGGACGTGTTGAAGTGCATGTTGGTTGAGTCACTTGCCTCTGCTCATTTATCTGACAAGTGGCAGAGCTGGGTAGAAACCCAGGGGTGTGGGCCACAGAATCTTCTCATTGATGGTCTTCTTTAGTTTCTGAAGAGGGTGGGGAGGATACATGGTTTGTGGTCTTTGATCCTAAATGTGTGGGAAATGAATGAAGCCTGCGATGCTGTGGGGAGGAGCTGTCCTTCCAGTGGTTCGGTTGCAGCAGAGAAGCTCGGGGGGCCTCATCCCTTGGCAAGGACATCTTTTTTTTTTTTTTTTAAGATCTTATTTATTTGACAGAGAGAGAGAGATCACAAGTAGGCAGAGAGGCACGCAGAGAGAGAGGAGGAAGCAGGCTTCCTGCTGAGCAGAGAGCCCAGATGTGGGCCTTGATCCCAGGACCCTGAGGTCATGACCTGAGCTGAAGGCAGAGGCTTTAACCCACTGAGCCACCCAGGTGACCCCTGGGCAAGGACATCTTATAGCTCGGTGCTGGAGAAAGAAGCCTTTTTGCAGACTCATTGCAAAAAGTGTGATTCATACAAATAAGGCCTGGGCATTGAAATGGTTTTTAATTGTCTTGGTTCACCTGCTTTGCTCGTATGTTTTCTGTTGCACTGCCACCTTGACTTTGACCTTCGTCCTAGGCCTTGAACTCATCCAGTATGAGGAAAGATTGTAGGTAACTGGGCCATTGAACAGCACGTGATTAGTTGGGGTGTAAGGCAGCTCCAGTCACCGCCCTCCATTCTTTCCTCAATAACACCCTGGGCAGATACATAGATTTCTAGAGACTTCTGTGTATAAAAAGCCCAGTCTAGTTTGGGATTGGAATCTCCTATCCAATTTAATGCTTTTCCTTTCCTTGTTAGCATTGCCCACGCTTCAGCCTGGGGGAATATAGCCTGGCTTTTCAGTCGTGCCTCCCCTGGACCCTTTTCTCCATTGCCTGTGTCCCAAACCTGGCTGGTCCCTCTATGCCCACCTCTCCTAGCTAACTGCCACTCCCTTTCTCCTTCTCTTTGAGCTATACACTCTGATAGTCCCTTGCTGCCATAGTCTCTACTCAACTGGCAGCTCTTGGGTGTGGCCTGGCCCGAATGGCTCAAGTCTGGCTGCCTTCCATGTGTTCACTGGACACCTTCGAAGCATGCATTCTTGCCATGCTAACACCAGGAATGTGGGATGCTCTTTTGCTAACTGCTCTTTCTGCCCAGCCATTTCTCTCCAGTGCTCTTCCTCCTCTGTTCTGAGATAAGGTTAGTAGTTCATTGTGAAAGTAGATCCAGCAGAGCAATAGCTTCCCAGTCTCTCCTCCTTGGTAGCACCCTTATGCTCTCGAAAACCAGCCTTGGAAAAAACCTTTCTCCCAGGCTAATGAGTCACAATACCTCATCCTGTCTCCCTGCTCTGTAAGCCTTCGCTTCTATGGACAGGGGAGGAGAATGGAGTTGCGGTATTCAGGTAGAAGAACCTGGAGAAGGGTGTCTGGAGCCCAGCTGTTGCTAAGTTTTTTTTGTTTTTGTTTTTTTTAATGGTACTTGATTTCTTTCTGTCTTCTGCTTTGAGACTTATTCTGGTTAAGAGGGGAAGGTCCTGGTCAACATCCTATAGCACTCGCTTCTCTGTCATGTTCCCAGCTGCAGCCATGCTCATATTTTGGTGCCTTCTACCCCTGGATTTCTCAGCTCACTGTCCTCTTGAGCAAGCCCATACCCCTGAAAGACAAACCCAGTGTTTGCCCAACAGGCCCAGCTTTTCCAGATATGCTCCAACTTTTTAGAGAAGGGATTATCTTAAGCTGCCCAGAGAGATTCCCAGTGACCACTGGTCTGGTGAAAAAGCCTGGCACCATATGCCACCCCAGGGTGAGGGAGGTCTTGCCTGCTGCATGGGAACATGCCCTAGAATGTCTTCCACTATCCCATTGTTTCTGATACCAGCATTTCTGGCAATTGATGGTTTTGTTGGAAAATGCTGTCTTTGTTCCTGTAGATTAATGGGCTGGGCTAACTGTATAAATCTACTGTTTAATTGTTACTGGGATTTCTGAAGTGTGTTTTCTCAAGAAGGGAAAGGCAAAGTAAATGAACCTTCGTTGTGTGACTTCTAATCTTTGTATGGATGTCCTTATTTAATTTTCCCAATGACTGTGTGTTGTAGGTGATCTTACTTCCCTTTTATGCAGTTGTAGATTGAGACCCTGAGAAATCGAAGTCACAGGCCCAATCTGAGAGTCAGGGCTAGAAGAAGAATTCAGGTTGGCCTGATTCCAAACTCCTTTGCTCTTTGCCCTCCATGACAATGAAAAGTCAGCAGGGGAGGCGTCCTAGGCCGCCAGCACGTTGTCCTCTGCCAGTGTGGGTGGGTATTTGTAGAAACTGGCATGTGCTGCAGCAAGCTGCTTTTGGAGCTGGCACTGACCGCCTGAGAGGACATGAATGGCTAGTTCCTGGCCAGAGGAGAGGCTGCTCTTGAACTAGAACCTGCTCTGGGAAAGTGCTTGCTACTCCACCCTGGCTTCCATTCTCCGAGCTTATCATTATGCACATTCCTCACAGCAGCAGAGGAAGTTAATTTGGCAGAAGGAAATTAAACTCGTCTCTTATTCTTTATTCCTCCAGAAGTGTTGTACTTGAGGAGAATCGCATTCCCAAGGTAAGAGGCATTGTGCAGAAAGGGCACAGCAACCTCTCTCCTTCCTTTTTTTCCTTCAAAGCCTGTGTAGGGTGCGGAAAAAAAGTGCTGCAAATATTGTTATTTAACCCAATGACGTTTTTATGAAGACAAAGATAGTTACATGCAAACTCATTAATTCTGAGTTACAGGCTGCGGAATATGTAAGTAAAAACAGTTCCTAGGGCAGCCCAGTAAACAGGGCCCTGCTGATGAGAGGGCCAGGCAGCAGACTTTTCACTTAAATGTGAGCTCCATTACTGCCCTGCTACCTAACAAAGAGGACAGAGTATCTGGATTTCTTGCTTGGTCTGAGATTTAAATTTCCGGTCTTTCCTTTGAATTGGGTTCTTCACGTGTTTCACTGCTGTCCCGGTTGCTGGAGCCTGGGGTTTGTAGTTGGCCGGAGAGTTGAATGCTTGGAAATGCAGTACTTTGGAAGTTCTTTGGCTCAATGTGCCCATCTTCTAGATTAGGAAAGGAGAGCCAAAGAAGTTAAGAAGCAGGATGCTAGTTGTAGCTTATCACTTACAACACGGTGGCTGCTCTGGCCTGCTGGGGGTTGGAGTGTGGAGTAGTGGCTACAGCTGCAGCACAAGAGCTGGGGCTCCTGCCACTGGGTCAGGATGGTTCCTCCTCCCCCAGATGACATGGCGTTTTTCACACTCTCTAGAAACTGAGGTAAAGGCAAGGTGCTCATCATTGCCTTGCCCTGCTTTAAGCTTTTAGGGAAAGAGCTTCTGTCCGCCTAGAATGCCTTCCTTTTGTGTGCCTGGAAAACTCTTAAGTGATATTTCGGGCTGAATTTAACTACTCTCATGAAGGCTTCCTTGACTCCCCCAGACAGACTTCAGTATTCTCTCAACTGAGCTTCCATTTTATGTGTTCTATTATGTACAATTCCACTTACTGCAATTGTGATGTTGTGACTGATGAGTGACCTCTTAACCCTTCCGTGGACCGTCAGGGTCTTGAGGACACTTGCTAGCCTGGGGACGGTGCCGTTACCTGTTTGTTGGCTAAATGAGTAGATGGCATTGCTGGGCGGTGGCCAGGATGTTGGTGAGACTTCTGGTGTGGCACGTAAGGGAACGTGCCTTCGCTTCTTGCTTAGGCACTGCTGCTACGGACTGCCGTTTGCTAGTGTTCATTAGATTGGCCACCGAAGAGTTTTAACACATACTCTTAAATGTACTTTGTTGTAAAAACAATAAAAAAGCAGCATAAGCCAGTATGACCAAATAAGAAATCCATATTTAGGAGCACCTGGGTGGCTCATTTGTGAAGTGTCTACTTTCGGCTCATGTTATGAACCTGAAGACCCAGGATCGAGTCCCACATCGGGCTTCCTGCTCAGTGGGAAGCCTGCTTCTCCCTCTCTCACTCCCCCTGCTTGTGTTCCCACTCTAGCTGTGTTTCTCTCTGTCAAAATATATATATATATATGTATTTATTCTCTGCCCTTCTCCTTTCTTAGCACACTCGGTACAGCTTCTAAAAAACCCTTGGGATCTTCTAAAGTGATAAATGCCTTTTTGTTTGTGAATGAGATGACTGGTGGCAAGGGTCTCCTGGGTAGCCTCTGGATGGGGTCTGGCTGCCAGGGAGATGAAGCCTATGATGAGAGAGTTGGAAGTTTCAGTCCTATACACCCTTTCGCTGGGAGAGGGTTTGGATGTTAAAGCCTCCATGAGAAACTGAATGGATTTGGAAAGCTTCTGGGTTGGTGAATAAGAATGACATCCATGTGCCAGGAAGATGGCACCCTCCAAACTCCATGGGGACAGGACCCTTCCAGACCTCACCCTATGCATCTCTTCATCTGGATGTTCATTGCTATTCTTTAAAATAGCCTCTGTAATAAATTAGTAGTAGGAAAGAATTTTTCTGAGTTCTGGGAGCCATTCTAGCTGATAATCAAACTCAAAGGTAGGGATCATGGAAATCCCTGATTTATAGCCCACCAGTCACTGTCGCCTTGCTGTTGGTGTCTGAGGTGGGGGCAGTCTTCTGCAGGACTGAGAGCCTAACCCGTGTGGCCCACCACTACCCCCACAAGACAGTGTCTGAATTGAATTGTAGGACACCCAGCTGGTGTCTGGGGAGTTGATCATTGCATGTGTGTGTGTGTGTGTTGCATGTGTGTGCATGTGTGTGTGTGTAGGGTTGGGAGTAGAAATCCACCCGTTTGGTGTCAGAAATATTTTGTTAGTACAGGAAACAAGAAGGATTTTCCTTTAGTTACATTTTTCTTTCGAGGCATCACTATTTTCCACATCCTCAATAAGATTTTATAAAATGTGATTCCTATATCCTTCTGTCTCTTCAAAGACACTAATGTAGAGATAAATAAGTTGTGGTGATCATATAACTTCTCTTTAACTTGCATATATTGCCTTGGTGATTTAAGACAACTTTTGAGGAGTCTAATTTACTTTGTCATTGTTGCTGAGCGTGGACCCTGAGCTTAAAGACTCCTACGCCCATTTATTTCCCCCATATAGAGCACACTGTCAAAAACAGTCGTGGCCCAAACTCAGCAGTTTTGAAAGTAAGCGCTGAGCATTGTACTGAAAAACAAAACAAAACAAAAAACAAAGAGGGGCGCCTGGGTGGCTCAGTTGGTTAAGCGACTGCCTTCAGCTTAGGTCATGATCGTGGAGTCCCGGAATTGAACCCTGCATCGGGCTGCCTGCTCCGCGGGATGCCTGCTTCTCCCTCTCTCACTCCCCTTGCTTGTGTTCCCTCTATGGCTGTGTTTCTCTCTGTCAAATAAATAAATAAAATCTTAAAAAAACAAAAAAACAAAACAAAAAAACAAAAACAAAGAACCATGAAGATTTCTTGAACAGCCAAATGCTGCCATAAAAGTAATGTAACGAAATCTCCATGAACACGAACAGAACTGCGTGTGGTGCATCAGGGACTGCAGGGACTCACAGTGGCATACCTATCTCTGTGATGATCGAATTTATTGTTCACTTTGATTCAAAGAGCAAAAAGCCAGTCTGCTCAAAATGCTTTCCTAAATAGCCACAACTGAAAGTAAGAAAGG
Source organism: Spilogale gracilis (assembly GCA_004023965.1). Lineage (NCBI taxonomy): Eukaryota > Metazoa > Chordata > Mammalia > Carnivora > Mephitidae > Spilogale > Spilogale gracilis. The sequence continues at coordinate 23,717 of PITA01018538.1, forward strand.
GCAGCAAGTGTATTGCTAATGAACAGGAAGTTTCTCACGTTGGAAAAAGTAAAAACCAAGCCACGGAAACTTGAGGGAGAAATGGGAAACCATACACGTTTTCACAGTGGTACTGAAAGAATATTTATGCCCGTGCTTATGGTAGGTTGTCTCCGTTTTCCAAATCTGCCATTGTACTTACAAGTGAATTAAATTTTATATTATAAGTGCCAGGTCTCAGAAGAGCTAAAGTAGAATTATTTGTTGTTCCCTGGAGTTCCTCTATAGTTATTTCAGTGTAATAGCCTGCTGAGATTTATATGAAAATGAATTTTAATTTCTAATAAGGTAACCATATGCTTTGTAGTGTGTTGAATAAAGTGTCATAAATAACTATTGTTTCTAACAGATTCAACCATGTGACTGTCAGACCTTATTTTCACTGCTCACATTAGACCTGGATTTTAGCTCTTGCCATATTCCATCATGTTTTCTTTGGATCTTGAAGAATTAAGGGGAGAGCTCCCCTGGTGGAAACTGTGGGCAGAAACCTGTTCCTTTCTTTCCTTCTAGGTTCTTTGGTCAGAATTAAATTGACATAAGACAGATGAATAGGAGAAAGACAAACTTTGTACTCACAGGAGCCCCAAAGATAGGAGACCTGAGGACAGGTTGGGCAGTGGAGGGCTTGAGTGTCATCCCTAAGGGCTGGGAGAGGGCCGTGGGGCTTCAAAGGGGAGGAGGCCAAGTTCACAGGTCCATGAAAAGAGTAGATTTTGGTATTTGGATGTGTGACCTGCCACGCAAATTGGTCTTTCAGGCAAAAGTGAACTCCTGTAATAGCTCTTTTTCTGGTATAGGCCTTTTATTTAAATTCTTTTAGGTGGTTAGAAGAGAGGATAGGATTTTTCTTGAGTCTGCTAGACCTCAGTTGCTTTTGGGTCAAAATAATTCACATGCCAAAGTGGCCTGTTTTGGGGTCATGTATTCTTCCCCCTCGAAATTTGTTTTTTCTGCCCACTTAGGTATTTTGTTTTAAAATGACAGGGTCCACAGGGGAGGGAAGTTATCCCATAAACTTAGTATTACCTTTTTTCACTGCTAATTGCTGCAGAGAAAATGATTGCATTAGGTACAGTGTGTATGAATTTTCCAGAGGAATTAAATTGGCTCGGCCTTTTCCTGTGATTAATAGTTATTAATTTCAGTAACGGGACATAACTAAGTCAGAGGGAGCAGAGATAAAAAAGTCACCTTCCGTAAATAGTTTAATTTTCCACATCCTGGAGGAACAGAGTGACTCCTTATCTCAGTTCTTCCTTGTGTTATCCCTTCTTTACCATCTTTCTTTGCCTTCCTGAGTGTCAATCAGTAAGTCAATTAGTGCATATTTATGTGCTGCCCTATTCCATGCTGGGCTGCGTTAGGACATTCAAAGAAGAGTAAGACATGGTCTCTGTCTTCCATAAATCAACTCCTGAGAGCTAATTGGGCTCACTGAGTTTAAGTGGAGGAGAAAATTCAGACAAATGTTAGGGCACTGGGGGCTGAACGAGGTGAGTTTCACGAAGGCTAATTGAAGAATGAATAAGATTTGGATGGAAGGACCAAAGCAGAGATTTTCTACTCGTTCTGTAAGGGCTTATCGTAACACAGTAGTCTACAGGTGTCAGGGTTGAAATCAGCGCCCTAAATTCAGTGTCCTTGAGTCCCACTCTTCCTTATCCATGGTTTCATTTACCTGTGGTTGCCCAGAGTTTGGACCACAAGGTCTGGTCACAAGGAGGTGATCCTTGTTCTTACGTATGGAAAGAAGGCCAGTAGTACCCTCATACCACGTGCCCCTGCCAGAGTCCTCCACCCCACATTCTGTCATCACGTGGGCATTTTATCCTCTCACAACTTCATAAGAAGGGTGAGTACATTAAGCGATTTTGAGAAAGAGACCACATTCGCATAACTTTCATTACAGTGTATCATGATTGTTTTATTACTAGTTATTGTTAAGCTACTGTGCCTACTTTCTAAATTAAATGTTATCATAGGTGTGTCTGTATAGGGAAAAATTGTATTAGAATTTATTTTCTTCAGTCTGATCTAATTCTCATGACTTATTCTTGAGAAAAGGAGGAGGACGTGCCAATCCTTGGGTCTCTGTTCAAAGTTTGAAGCACTCGTATAGCTTGTGGATACTTCCCTTTTCCTTTTATCTTCTCAAGGTGACACGTCCTTCTGGCAGTAACGTTTGGTGGTCTGGTGTAAGCATCATTCTTCCAAGCTGCTTGACCCTCTCTAACTTTGGGTACCACGTCGTTCACCTTTGGCTGGTGATCTCTGCTCTTCCACATCCCAGTGGAGGTTTCCGGGGCACTGTTCCATCCTGATGACCGCACATCCCACCTCTGCTGTCACTGGGGTTACTGACTATCTGAGACCTGATTGCAGCTCCCATTTGCTCGCCTGCCTGGGCAGCCCACTTTTGGATGATTTTGCCCCTCCTGTGTCCCCTTCCTGATGACCTCACCGTGAAGACTTTACACAATGGGGACCTAGGAAACTCTGGATTCCTTCCTGCCCTATCCTCGGGATCTGAGGAACCACTGATCCTCTTTCTGTCTCAATAGGCTGTACCACTATTTCTGGGCACCTGCAACTCCTCCTTGTTGATGTGGAGTATATTGTAACACGGTTGTCTTCTACACTTCCAAATGATGCCTGAGCAGTGAATTTTTTGTTCTCACATCTTCCTCTATCTGGTGTAGAATTTTTATTTTTTTGGATGCCTGTGCCCCCACAAATCTAAGGGGCTAGTGGTATTAGGTCCTCGATGCCTGCATTCTTCGTATATACCCTCTCTGAATCTCTTCTATTTCCATGCTGCCCCCACTGAAAAGGCTTCTGCTGCCTTTTTGTATCGAGTAGGAACTTCCCGACATCATATTCTTCTGTCCTGGCTCATGAGTATGTAAATCCTGCCCTTTGCTTTGTCAAAACACCTTTATCCTTAATGATGAGAAAAGCTGTAGGAGAAGAAAAACTACCATCACAAAACTTGATGATCAAGAGGAAAACTACATCAAGAAATGTTTCACAAAATTTTATCTGCTGAAAAAATACAGTGTATGACCAAATGGGCCTAACACTGTTACTCTGATTTACAATTTAATAAAATATAGTGAAAGATGGCAGCTGCTTTGAATTGAAGATGTCGGGTCCCTGACACCAAGGCAGTTGTATTTGTGGGACATAACCAGATGGAAGTGAGGCATCAGCCAAAAACTGAAGGATGAGACAGGAGTGCTCAGCAGTTCCTTTGCATTTCATAACCCAGAGAACTGGGGTCAGATTAGAAGTCCATCTTCCGGGGCGACTGGGTGGCTCCATTGATTAAGCGTCTTGCTTTGGCTCAGGTCATGATTCCAGGGTCCTGACATTGAGCCCCTGCTCAACGGGGAGCCTGCTTCTCCCTCTCCCTCTGCCTACTGCTTCCCCTGCTTGTGCTCTGTGGTCAAAGAAGTAAATAAAATCTTAAAAAAAAAAAAAGTCCATCTTCCCAGAGCAGCCTGAGAAAGAGAATAATGCTAAATACAGCATGTTACCTTTAATGGAACCCTGGAAGAAAAAAAAGGCGTTAGTGGAAAGGACAGTGAAATAGGAGTGAAGTCTGGAGTTAATAGTAATGTACCAATGTTGGTTTCTTAGTTTTGACAAATCCCATGGTGATAGAATATATTACCGTTAGGAGTGTTCAGGAACGCCGCCCTATTTCTGCAAGTTTTTTCGGAGTTTAAAATTGTTCCGCAATAGAAAGTTTATTTAAGATATGTTACTTGTATCTGTGGACAAAGCCAGAAAGCAAAAGTCTAATGCAACTGTTATATTGATTATTATAATCTTGTTTCTTAACTCTTCTTGATGTTTTTGGACTACTTTTAAAATTGTAAGAATCCAAACAATTAAAAGCCCTTATATTCTGTTCCTTGTAAGTTACATACACTCATATGTATATACACATACATATATGTACACATATACACACATGTGTATATATATAGTTTCATTGTTTTATTTACATGTGTTATCAATGAACACTCAGATATGTTAAAAAAAAAAAAGCTACCTCTCTTCCAGTACTTTTAATAGGCTGATCCTCCGTGAGAATGTCAGCCATCCTGCATTGAAGTGATTCAGTATTGATAACAGGGTTGTCTCCCCCCCCCATTTTCTTTTAGTCACAGCCGACTTTTCTGTTGTTGCTGTTTCTGAGTTTTTTTTTCTAAGGATGCATTTTTGTACTCTGCACAGTCTTTTTCCAAAATGATGATGGTGACAATTTTCATTAAGTATCACACACACTGTCTTCCACCATCTTTATGTACCTCTAGTCCTGTTATTACCGAAATTAATCTTCTTTCCTAGGTGTGTAAGCACCGTGACACAAAGTACATCTTGTGAGCTCTTGAGCCGAAGCAGTGGCTAATATAACAGCTTTGGCTTGGTCGATAATGTTGACCATTAGGAAAACTTCCACTGTCTTCCGTACTCCTGCTGGTCAGCATTATTAACTTGGCAGTCTAATGAGTGCACTTGAAAATTGCCATCGGTGTATACCTCTGTATCAGAGGAGATTGGATTAAATTCAATCTGTCTAATGCCAAGGATGATGGAAATTGCATGTCTTACCTTCTTGTAAAGACTGTTTTTATAGAACTTTTCTTTTTTTTTGTAATCTCACCTTTTCTTCCCTTTTTTCTTTTTTAAAAGATTTTATTTATTTATTTATTTATTTATTTATTTATTTATTTATTTGAGAGAGAGAGAGAGAGAGAGAGTGAGAGCATGAGAGGGGAAAGGTCAGAGGGAGAAGCAGACTCCCCGCTGAGCAGGGAGCCTGATGCAAGACCTGATCCCGGGACTCTGCGATCATAACCTGAGCCGAAGGCAGTCATTTATCCAACTGAGCCACCCAGACACCTAATAATTTCACCTTTTCTTAAAAGGGAATACACACTTACAGTAGGAATCAAAGGATGATACCATCACTTGACAATTTAACTTGACACATCAAATGAATGAGATTCCTATTATTTATTAGGCCAAACTCTGGTTTGCAAAAGAGACTTCCAGGTTTGGAATAAGTGGCGGTTCTTAGTATATTCTATGTTGTGTCCCTACCTTAAATCAGTGATGGATGTCAAATGCCAGGATTAGGGTGCCACGCCAGCAAGACTGGCAGCCACCCTGTTATGGAAGCATACGCGAAATACATACTGCAACCTGCTACATAGTTCTGTTCTTCCACTTGGTCTCCCTGCCTGTCACTGCTGGTGCTTTTGTAAGAGTTGAGGCTCCATAATGCTTGAACATGATTTTACCCCTTCATCCTGATGTTACTCTACAGCTTTGCTCTGGTCTACATGCTAGTTCTTGGGGTCCTAGCAGCCCTCTGTCTGTAATATGACATTTTTAGTGGTAATAGCACCTAGAACCAGAAACACGCAACTCATTCCTTAGACATTCCATCCAAAAAATTCACATCTCAGTTTGAAATTTTTTTGGTTTCATTTCCAAGGCTAGAGTGGCAGGCCTTTCAGGGGTGGCTGAGGAGCATCCACTGAAGCCCTCCTCCAAAATTAGCCCCCTCTCCTCTGGTCGCTAAATTGGCACGAGTTCTGCGACTCAAACAATAATGGTGGCATTGCAAACACGAGACTGTTGAAGGCATCACATGCTTACTACTGCTCTTCCTCTGGAGCTTGTTCTCTTTGGTTTTAAAAAACTCATCAATAAAACTTTAAAGCCTCTGCAAAAAACCCCAACTTCCCTTTACTTGAGTTTCCCTGAGCTCTCAATTTTAAAGAACATAGGTTTTTGTTTTTTGTTTGGATTTGGATTTGAGTTTTAAGCTATTTTAACTGGAAATGTTTCAGCTTCCAATAGGGTGTTTGTTATGTTCTTTTGTTCGTTGTGGTATCACAGTTGAAGCTTCTGATCTGCTTACCTGCTCTGTAAAGGACATCGATACTCCAGAGTGTTTTTTGCTAATTATATGTGATGACTTGAAAGGTCATATGAAGGATTGAGTGTATGTTGTTGGGTGGCCATGTTTAAAGTATTGATGGGTGATGTCCCTTAGGTCCCCAAAGGGCAGATAAATGGGGCTGGACCAAAGGTGTTAGCAGTGATTGACTAAATCACAATGAAAGATGTGGATCTGGCTTTGGGAAACTTTTCTTTCCTAATAAGCTGACATTCATTGTTATTGTTTGAGCTTGAACAAAAACCTTAATCCAATTTCCTATGTTGCCGAGGGTTGGTGAGATTCAAGATCATTGTAAAATGTTTGAGTGTAACATACTTGGGAGCATCTTTCTGAGTTGTCTAGTCATCCAAATCCTGCCTTTTGGTGCTCAGAGTTAGAACCTCAGGGTTGTTACTGGCTCTTGATCTTTGGCCAGAATCCTCTGAAGGTATTAGAATTCTTCTTTCCCCTTAGGCTTTGGATTCTTAATACTCTTTCTCCTAGCAATTATGGACACACATACTTAAAAAGAAGCTGAAGAAAACCTGGGAAGGACAAAAATAGCTCTTAACTTTGAAAATCTTACCTTTTTGAAATCAAGAGATTCCATAGGAGAAAACATTATAATACCTCCAGTTCATCCCAACAGAGCACATTTGACTGGGTTTATATAGATCAGATAAATTGCTTTTTTACAAGCTGCAGCAGAAGGTGAAGCTTTTGATAGCCATTATTTCTGGACATAAATGTTCTTTTTTGTAGCAGGATAAAAATACAACTCTTTATGCCCCATGGAGGGAAGCACACAGGCATAGAACAGCATAAGAGGTGACAGCTCCCTGCTTCCAGGGTGAGATGTGGGACTAGTTAAGTAGAGCTTATGAAGAGGTGCCTGGGAAGTCATCTTGACCACCCACTTCATCTCATTAAAAAGATTGGAGAGAGAAGAAAGAAACCAAAGATCAAAGCTAGGTTTTTGTTTGTTTGTTTGTTTGGTTTTTTTTGACAGCATTGTTAAATTCTACCTTTGGGAGGGGGAGAGAAGAATTTCCTCCTCCTCTTGATCCTGGTGGGAAGAGCTTCAAGGATATCCCTGGGATTTTATGCTTTTGGGAGCTGAAGAGTTGGTCAAAATGATGCCTTGAGCAGCAGGGAAAGGAGCTCTGGTTGCAAGACTTGCATCCCCCTATTGGAGTCACATTTCAGGTATCCCTGTTGGGTCATGGGTTATCTGGGAAGCAGATGCTGAAATAGAGTTAGAAGGGAGACTCCTTTATTGGGAAAGAGGGAAGGGTCTGTGAAAAATGGAGTGGGAAGCCGCCATATGGGACAGGGGTATCCACAGACCATCTGTCGACCTGGGGGAGTCTTGGCCAGTCGAGAACTCCCGAATAAAGAGTGTCTGTTAGAGGAATCCTGCATTGTTCCTAAATGGCCTTCATGCTTCTGCAATACTCTGGCCTGGCTGGAAAGCCCAGGAAGAATGGAATGTCACCTTAGCTTAAACGCTGCTCTGTGGGGTCATGTAGATGGGGCCTCTCCACTACTGCTTTTCACAACTAAACAGCAAGATCTTTCTTAAAGAGAGCTGAACGACAGGTCTCCACGGCTACCAGGAACGATAAACCACTTCTCCATACGTTGCCCAACCCTTCCAACATCTCTGCAGGTAAAATTTCTGAGGAGAGTCTAGGCTGTAAGACCTAAGAGGCTTTAGAACCAGAGAATATAGAGGCTAAGCAAGAATATTCTAGAACAGTGACCTACAGTAGTTAACTGGCAAAAGGAAAGACTTTGTAGATATTTGGGCACTCTGACCATTCTGTCCCTAATACATTATCTGGAGCAGTGAGTGGGAACTGCTGAAGTTTGGGGGTAAGGGAACTGGAAAGTCATTTTGCTTATCTGGACAGTTGATTCCATTGCATTGAACTAGAAAGCTTTAATTTCAATAAATCAAGAGTACACAGAGCAGAGGGAAGCTATACTTTGGAACTTCTTCAGCCAGAAAAGACCTATAGGCTCGCACCGAACCTTCCTCCTATATTCTCCCCAACAGCCTTGCTGTTGCTCCAGCCAAAAAGTATCACATTCAGTACCGCAGAAGATGTTACTGTTCAGGGGCTGCTTGTCTGTGAGAGCTCTCAGCCTGTGGGGAACTTTCCTCCTTCACTGAGTCACTTGGGTAAGGCGTACCGTCCTCGGACTTGCTCTTTTGCCAATCCTGAGGCCTCCGGCAGCTGGCCTCTATGGTCTCCTGCCACTCCCCCCCATGCAGCACATTCTCTTTTGCAACTTTGGCCACATCTCGAATGCAAAAAATTTCTCCTATTGCCCCCAGATTTCTCTGTCCCTAGGGTGTTTCACTGAATCCTTAAAAGCATGATTATAATTTTAATCACAAATAGAATGAGTATTAAATTAATGTCTTACCCACTGGTGGAATCGGTAACCTCTGTGTTTTTAAATGTGCTATCTATTCTCATTAAGAACTCACTGAATAAGCATGTGTAGAAGCGTCTCCTGTGTTCAGGCTCTGTGCTGGAATACATTTGGGAATGAAGTGGTTTAGCCTTAGTCCTTGATTGTAGGAGGCCCCACAGTTTTTACATTTTCCTGTGATTCACACCTATACACATAGAATTAGGTTTTTTTCATTTAGCCTTATTGATTCTTGGTTCTTTGACAGATTGGGGACATATTTGGCTACCTCTACACCAAGATATGCTATGGAAAGAACAGGCCCAGAGATCTTGAACAGTGCACTGTTGAAATGCCGTTTTTCTAAGTCTCATTAACCTTGTGCCCTGGACAGCCTGGGATGTTGAGGCTGGCAGGAGCACTAGAGGTCATCTAACCCAGAGCCCTCATTTTAGGGTTCGAAAACCAGAGCTTGGAGGGAGCAGGTGACCTTCCCCAGGTCACAGATCCCATACATGAGCCAGCTGGGACTCTGGCTCCTTCTCCACACCCTCTGTGCTGACTTGTGTTGGTGCAGAGACAATGGGCCTTATGCCAGGGAGGCTAGAAGAGCATTTGCCTACCACTGTATGAGCTCCAGGGAGAGCTGGGTCCAGGATCCCCCAGCTCTGACGATATTTAACTCTAAGAAATATCCTGCAAGAATGGATGCCAGATTAGCTTTTGCATTTTACCTAAAATATTAAATTATTTGCCTCTAAATATTGTAGGCTCACATTTTGAGGTACGCAAGTGTTCATTTAGAGATTTAGAGAACTATTTAGAGAACTATTTAGAGATTTAGAGGACTATTTCTTCTGGGTAATTGTGGAGTGAGGAATGGACCCAGGTGTATCTGGGTCATGGATTACTAGTGCCCTGTGATCCCACCTGGAGAACTGAAGGTTTTTTCATCTGTGTTAGCACTCTACTTCATGGTGCCTGTTGGAGCACTTGTGACATTGGAAGTTCATTTTCTATTTCTCTATTTTTCTGGTCCATATATACATAGAATTAGGTTCTTCTCTGCGTTTACAATATAGGTAACACCAGAGTTTTCCTATATATATATACACACACACAAATTGAAATAATAATAAAATCTAATTAGAATGACATGCTAAGTGTACATGACATAAAATAACAATGAACATTAATGCAGACCTTTTTTTGATTACAAATTATTTAAAAATAATGTTCTTGCAGTTTGTGTTACCAATCTGCTAAAGCCCAAAGCCTAGGAACCACAGCTTTCTTGGTGGAACACCTCAACCAGTGAATTTTCTCCATACCTGTGTTTTAGAAGCAAATGAGCAAATAAGGTCATGTAAAAAATTTAACTTAGACAACATCCATCTAAAAACCTTCTGGGGCGTGTCCTGTGATGAGAATACACCAAATCTATTTTTTCAGTTTTGCTTTAGCTGCAGCTCTGGAAAGTGAGGGCTCATATTCAGAATTAGTAGAGTCCTGTTATTCTTGTGAGCTTGTGTTTTATTACCATGGTATTCGCTGGTGCTTAGGGATGGTTAAAAGCATTTATATGATGATTTTCTGCAGTAAGATTTAAAATGAGGCTTATTGCTGCTTCTTATGGAAGCTTCCTCTTGAAATTGTATTCTGTTTCCAAAAAATTCCAGTTACCTTCTTCTCTGCGTTTACAATATAGGTAACTCCAGAGTTTTCCCCCTTTTGCCCTAGAGTCTGGTGATGGGAGCAGAAGGTGAGTGTGGTCACCTCAGTCTGCATTTCCACCATGTAGCTGTCAGCCGGACTGTAGCGGAGTTTGGCCAGGGAAGGGACATGGATAGCTCATCATGCTGGTGGCATTTGGAGCCCACGTTCGCAGTGCAGGGGTGCTACTGTCTGATCACTGGCATTTTGCTGCCTCGTGGCACTTGTCTCTCTGAATGAGTAGCGTGTATTTCCAATCTCTTCTTGATCAAGAGGGTGTTGATGAGCATCAGCATTAACGGCACAGTTTTGCAGCCCCGAGGTTAAAAGCTTTCCAATGTCTCATTAACTCACAGTGGCATTTCATTTTTAATATTGTCTGTGCACCCTTGCTTGAATCATCACAGTTCAAATGATTTTAATTTGCAGAGGCAAACTTAACAAGTGATGGATGCTCTAGAGTTGCAGCCCAGAGTGGTGGCTGTCACCTTGGTGGGCTTCTTCTGGGCTAACAGTTTTGCGTGACAATAGGAACATGTCCTGTGGTGTGAGTACAACAAAGTGGCAGTAAAGCAGGTTTTGGACTTAGACCGACCTGGGTCGGAGTCCCACCTGCATCAGTTGCCAGTGGACTTTGATAGCTCACTTAGCCTGAAGTCATGGCTTCTTTTAAAATACATGTAATTATACCAACTTCATAGATTTTAGGGGAAGATTTTAAAAAAGCACCCCTATGGGTGCCTGAGTGGCTCAGTGGGTTAAAGCCTCTGCCTTCAGCTCAGGTCATGATCTCAGGGTCCTGGGATCGAGGCCCGCATCGGGCTCTCTGCTCAGCAGGGAGCCTGCTTCCTCCTCTCTCTCTGCCTGCCTCTCTGCCTACTTGTGATCTGTTGCTGTCAATTAAATAAATAAAAATCTTAAAAAAAACACCCTTAGGATCTGGCAAAGTACTGGGATATGGAGTCTGTCTGAAATGGAGTGTGTTGTCTTCCTGGTGACACTCAAGGAAAGCATTTTAATTGCATGCTTTTCTTGGAATGGCTAAGACTCAGAATGGCAGCAAGTGTGGACCATCAGAAGGCTTCCTGATCTCTCAGTAAGGTATTCCAAAAGCAAAAGCTCTACTCTTCATGGGGGATGCAGAATTTGGAGGTCTTGACTCTCTCCCCAAATCCCTCTGGATCCTTCTCAAGGAGCGAGATCATTAACACAACTGGGTCATATTGTACTTGAGTAATGGGGCCTTACCTTACTCTGTGTGGTGACATAATCTGGCCTTGCTCTCTAAAACAGGTCGAGGTATCTTTGGTCCTCAGCCTGCTCTTTCCTCTTTGTGGTGCTTACAGTTTCTCAGAACCGGTCCCTGGTGGAGCGAGCTGCGGTAGGTTATGACCCCAAGACTTCTCTGGGGATTAAAGCTATTAACTGCATGGCATTCATCTAACTGCCTTGAAGTGGAGTCGTGTTCACTTGTGACATGACTTCCCACTTGTCATTGCCCCTTCCATGGCTATTTCCCTTGGACCACTTCATAGGCTGGTGGGCAGGCAGAATTCCTTGGTCTCTGAGTGAAAGTAGCATCATCTCTAGCAGCCTTTGCCACTATGAATCACTAGGGAAGCAAAATACAAAATTAAGTTCAGAGTTAGCTTGAATGGCTGTCAGCCTTGTTGGTGGGGTAGGAACTGATACATTTACGTATAACCGTGCTTGACGAAGATGGACTGATCCTGTTTTAGTCTGTATTTTTTTTAAAAGATTTTATTTATTTGACAGAGAGAGACCAGAGGTAGGCAGAGAGGCAGGCAGAGAGAGAAGAGGAAGCAGGTTCCCTGCCAAGCAAAGGGCCCGATGCGGGCCTCGATCTCAGGACCCTGAGATCATGACCTGAGCCGAAGGCAGAGGCTTTAACCCACTGAGCCACCCAGATGCCCTGATCCTGCTTTATCCTTGGCCAGAAGTCCACAGACCTCTTCTCCTGATCAAGGCAGCATTGTGTTTCAGACGTACGCCTCCACCCTGTCCCTGAACTTGGGAAACCAGAGAAAGACGTCAACTCAGCATCTCTCTCTTATCCTCTCACTGTCTGGTTACATTTTATTTTCCCAAGTTGGGGTGGAGGCAGGTGTTTTTGAAATCCCTAGAACCTTTAAACTTGTTATGAATGTCAGTTCTATGTGACATATTCTCCCCAGAAGACATAGTAACATGAGACATATTGATAGGATTGGGCCTTCACAGCTGTGTGTATATATCCGGCGTGGGGTGAGAAATTGCAGAAATGATTGGAATGAAAGTTATTGCTAGCCTGGGGCTGCTCTCTGCTTTAACTGCTGCAAGTCTTGTTTGGAGCTTTTCACATGCATATATTACATCCCTGGCAGCCTTTCTCACTGGCATTCTCTTCCTTCACTTGGAGATTTCTCTGTTTTGTTGGCAACCAGGCAGCCAGATTCCATCCTTGCACTGTATATGTGTGGGAAGGATACATGCATTCATTTACAATGTAGGTGCTATGCTGTTTTGATTCAACAGTTATTTTGTCACATACTCCAGTTCTCAAATTAAGGAATGATAATATGATCAAGATGCCCATTTAAAAACAAGCGATTTTAAAAATTAAGGTGTGGCCTGCAATTGAAAGTGATTTCTGTAATGCTTGGGATATTTAACTAAAGATGTGGATATGAATAGAATTATCCACGTTTGTTTACTTGCAAAGGCGCCGATGAGGTTCATGCCCCAACATGAAGCCTTCTAGGGCTTGTACTAGAGACACACCAAAGAGTTCAGAGCTGGAAGTGACTTTAGTAGTGATTTAAGGCAACCTTCTCATTTTATGGTGGGGGAAATCAGTCCCCAGGGAAATGAAGTAACTGCCTCAAGTTGCTTAGTGGAGGAGGTTGAACTTACCACCTCTCTCTGAACAGCTTCCACTTGCCTTCTCTCAACTCCTATGGTAATTATAGCTCACGATCCCCAAATAATTAGAAACTAGATCACACATTGTGCAACTTCTTCCATTGCTTATTGTTTCATATATACAGAGTTGTCTACCCTCCTTCACTGAAAGTATGTTGAGAGGAAGGAGCTCTATCCTAAAAACTCTTCTATTGTGAAGACTGATTGATGCCATCATTTAGTGTAAAGATGCAGTAAATTTTTGTTGATTGAACTGTCTAGGTATTTGGGGTCTACATGATTCTCAAAAGGATACTGGGAGAAGTTTTTAAAGTTTATTGGAATGTTTTAGGTTCTTAGATAGGGGGTCAAGACCGTGATTGTCTTGGTGCAAAGGCCGTGCATAGTAATTTTTATATTCACTGAGCCTGGTACCTAGCAGGTGCTGAAAAGTTGAATAAATGAAAGAATGAGTAACTGAAAGAAAAGTGTAGGTAATCAAATAATAGGGGCAGAAAAAGCTATGGACAGAAGTGTGGAGAGAGGAGCAAGTTTAAAGGGAAAGGCTAACTTGCCAGAATCTCCATGCCCATCCTCATGTGGATCCTCCACAGAAGTGTGGGACAGGCAGCCCCAAGAGGTCTCCTTTTGGGGGGCCTTGAGTCTGTGATATCTTCCTATTATATTGTAGTGCCAGCCCTTCATAGTCAGTAGTCTTGGGCATTTGAGAGGGAAAGTAGAATTTAACATGAAGTGAAAGGAGAAGTTTCTAAATTTCATTGTCTCATCAGCTGAAGCAATTGAGAATGCCAAGGAAGGTTGACTCACCAGCCTCCAAGCAGGTTCACAGGATCAGGCACGGATGTGAGAGTTTGTCTGGTGGGAGATGGATGTTGATAATCCTTGGAAATCCTTGGACCTGTGTGTATTTGCTATGTTTCCAAGCCATCATACTTCAGTTTACTGTTGTAAACATGACAGCTGCTTAATGACAGCTCCCGATGACAACAGTCTCTGCCTCAGAGCCACCACCAACAAAGTTCTGGGAACACCAGTGTGCCTGATTCAGCATACTCCTTGGTCTTGATCCCCACAGTTTTCTCCCATCAACTTCTAAGTAGCCTCCTGGCATTTAGTCTCACTCATTCCCTAATCATTGTTGCTGGTCTTCTATTTCTTGGAATGCAAAAAGCCAAGGCTATGAAGGTGGAAAAGCATTGCCCGTGTCAATGGTGCACACTGAAGACTCCGGCCTTTGCTTAGACTTTGTAATATCTTGAATGGCAAACTGGTGGCTCACAGAACATCACAAGAAGAAAAAGGTGTGATTGGTTACCCAGAAATCCATGCAAGGTGGCATTTCCTCCAGTGCAAATTCACTAGCGCACAGGGTCTGCATCTTCTTGCCTCAGAAATCTGACTTTGCCAGTTGGTGAAGAGTTCTCTCTCTTATGGACAGGCTCAAGTTTGACGTGCTCGGAGAACCTGATCATATACGATACCTCAGAATGTCAATTCAATAATTTATAGTAACTGTCAGATGTTTATCTCAGAGAGACTGGGGTATTCTCACCTTGAAGGGAAGGAAAAACGATCAGAGGCTGCTTTAACAAGCATGTGCTCAGAGGAGGGTTTTGCTAACAGCAGGCTCAGATAGACTGCGAATCTGTGTGGACAGGACACGTACCCTCACAGGAGGTGGCTGTTCTTGAGTGACCACGAGATTCCTCTCTCCCCGGGATGCATCCTGCCCGCTTCCCTCTCCTTTCCTTGTGGTCCGTGGATGTAGCTGTTTGCAGTTCTGGCTTATTTGAGGAATGGAGACATGAAACATCGAGAGGAGTGGATTGACTGGCATGTTTTGGAGACCGTGCTGACTGTGCTATATGAATATTTTTTCTCTTAGAGCACTGTATTTCACATTAATGTCTGTGACTCACCCCTTCCCCCTACTGCCCTAATTCTCTGTGAATTAAGTGATTTGGTACATCTGCAAATTTCTAAGAGAGCAGAAGGAGCTAAAAATCACCTTTCTAAGTTTGATAGTAATTCTACATTTTAAATGCATTACTTCTTCGTTTTCTCCAGGATTTTCTAAACCTGAGAAATTTGGTCTGTTTAACTTATGCTTTAAATTGGGAGAAAAACTTGAGCTTGAACTTCCGCATCTCTGCAGAGTTTGGTGACTCAGAAGATTTAAGAAATCATAATGACTTCACAGTTCTTGATCATAAACTATTTTTTTTAAAGATGCACTTATATTGCTCTCTTCTATACAATTTTGCTCATTATCTATTGCCTTCCTCTTAATGGTAAATGAGGATTCAGCTTGCTAACTACTCCCAGCCCCACCTTGTGTGCCCCTTTTCTTCCCTCCTTTCCCAGAGAACTAGGATTGACAGGAGACCCCACGTGAGGTTTGGAAGGGCTGGAGTATGCCGAGTGTGCAGAGTGTGCAGTTAGAATCCCCAAAGACTGGGGCATAGCAGACCTGGTTCAAATCGCCGTGCTCTGACCTAACAGCTATGGTTGCAGATGAGTCATTTAAAACTTAGGACCCTGGGTTTTATCCTCCTCAAAATCAAAGTGGCTGGGGCACCTGGGTGGCTCAGTCGGTTGAGCAGCTTCCTTCAGCTCAGGTCATGATCCCGGAGTCCTGGGATCTAGCCCCACATTGGGCTCCCTGCTCAATGGGGAGTCTGCCTCTGCTTCTGACCCTCCCTGCTCTTGTGCTCTCTCTCTCTCTCAAGTAAATGAATAAAGTCTTAAAAAATGATCAAAGTGGTAATACTTGCCATCTGGAAATCAAGGGTGAATCACACACTAAAATATATGTAAAGTACTTCTAATTGCATGCTTTAAAAAGAGACTAGGCTGAGGGTAGACCTGAGGGGCTCTTCTGAACTGTGTGCCTTATAAGCTTGACAAGAAACATTTCTTTACTGGAAATGCATCAGGGCAGAAAGTCCTTCCTTCAGGGCCATCCTCGGTTTCTGTTTTCATGTCTATCACATATGCAGAGTCCTCGTATTGTTTTCTTACCAACGCCCTCGTGTGTGGTTCAGCGATTTTTGTCTGCCTTCTCCACAGGACTGTGAGCTCCCTGAGCTAGGGGGCTCCCTGTTTTTTCTCATTGCGTCGCGCATCTAATGGGGATGCAAGAAAAAGCCACAAATACATTTCTCCTCAGTTTCAACTCCTAGATTTATTTCTAGTACTGCAGTCACTATAATCAGAAGAGCAGGAAACTAGCTAATTTCCTGAGCCCCTCTTGGATGCCAGCCACGCTCGAACCTCTGCAGAAGTTCACAACCGCTTTGCCGGAGGCTCCCACTTTATAGATGAAGAGATGCCGTTGAGAGAGTTGGGGCATCTCTGACTCCAGGACCTTAGAGTTTGCAAGTGTCCCATGTACATCCCACCTACTGGTGAGGGTGAGCTTCCAGG